>CM014730.1:56798879-56813879 GCA_004329165.1 Spatholobus suberectus
CGTCTTCTCAGATTCTTCCTCAAAGGTTTCTTCTATGTTTAGCGCTTTGGACGCAAATCCTCTGGATGGTCGCTGGACGCTTAAGGCGATGGACTTCTTCTTCTGTCCTTCGTCTTGCTTCAGCTCCAGTTCGTGTACTTTAAGAGTTCCAAGTAACTCTTCTATTGAGAGTGTCGTTAGATCTTTGGAAGCTCTTAAAGCTGTAACCTACGGTCTCCATTGCCTAGGCAAACTTCTCAAAATTTTGTCAATATGATCATAATTATCATAAGTTTTGCCTAAGGACCTTAGGTTGTTTGTTATGGTTTAAAATCTACCAAACATTAGTTCAATAGTTTCATTTTCCTCCATAGTAAATAGTTCATATTGTCTTACGAGTAAGCTTAATTTTGACCTCTTTACTTGTGAGGTGCCCTCGTAAGCAAGAGACAGGGTGTCCCACATTTTCTTGGCACTTTTTAGACTGTGTACCTTTTCATATTCAGATTCAGATAAGGCACACATCATAGCATTTCTAGCTTTTGAGTTTAAAAGATACCTCTGTTTGCGAGATTCTATCCATTGACTTCTTAGGAGTTCCATTCCATCATGATCAAGGGGCAGGTAGTCGCCAGTTTCTACTACGTCCCACATGCCTATGTGACATGCATCAAAGAATGCTATCATTCTTTGCTTCCAGTAATCATAGTTCTGCCCTTTGAAAAGAGGTGGTCTGTTAATAGCTTGTCCTTCGTTTTCCATGAGAGATCAGGATCGTTTTTACCTCTGCAGTGTTAGATGCTCAACCCCAAGAGGCCGAGCTCTCATACCAATTGAAGGTGAAAAAAAAGGCGCACAAGAAGGGGGGTTGAATTGTGCGTTTTTAAAAAATATAACAAATCAACATGAATGTTTTACTTTTTATTTTTTTGAACGCAGGATTAGAGAGAAGAAAAACACAAAAGATTTTATCCTGGTTCACTCAATCTAAGCTACGTCCAGTCCCTTCACCCAGAAGGTTTCTACTAACCAATCTTTGGTTACAAGTATTGTTCGTGGCCTCTTCAGGCTTTACAACGCAATCTACCCATATTGCTTAACCCAAATATTCTTTTTACACTAAGCCTCTCCAGGCTTTCACAACGCTCCAAAAATATTTTTGAGGAAAGATCGACTCACGTAGTGAGGATTTTAAAACTTAGACTCAGGATCACTTTGAGAATTATTACAAACAAAATGACTATCGTCCACTGGACGCTCTTGACAGAATATCACAGAAGAAAGTATATGTTGTTGTTTTAAACAAAAATCCACCTATCTCAGTTCTCTATTTTGCTTTTTGTTGATGCGTGTATATATACGATCTTCAGGAAGAGATCCGTTACAGATATCTTGTCTCTTCACGTGATGAGGCGTGTGTAGACTATCTTTTCAGAAAAGTCAGGCTGTGGCAGTTGAAAACTTGCACTACAATAGAAGTTTCAGGGCTGCGCTAACAGTCTGTTCTTCTGAACTTTCTTCATCTGTCTTGTTGGCTTGATAAGTTGACTTGCTTTACCCATTCTGCTGTGCTTTTGTACTGACTTGATGTTGATGTTTCAAATCGTTTTGAACGTTAGCTCATTGGAGTGGTACTGTGTAGGTTTCAAGGCGAATAGGACATGATTGATGTTCATAATGAAAAACTCAGTTGTTTGGATATATGAATACTAGAGATTTAGACGATCGCCTTCGGTCTGTTCATCTGGATGGTCTTTGATCGCGTCTTACTAGATGGTCTTCAAAGTGTCCACTGGACGGTCATTGTTGCATCAGCTGGACGGTCCTTCTTGGCGAGTCTTCGTCTTTCAGCTGTGATAAGGTTAGTTTATACACACAAATATAAACATTAATAAGCTTTGTTATCTTCAAAACATTGAGGGTTTAGACGCTTCTACAGTCTTTGGTTCCAACACTTCCTTCTTCAAATCTGATGAGGGTAACATATTGTGACACCAAAAAGGGTCAGTTCTTAGTCTATTTTGTTGGCATTATAAATTGATATTTTTATTCTTCTCTCATTCTATCTAATATATGAAATTCTTCCTTCGTTGTCTTTAGGACATATTTTGGTGCTATTGGAAAAGGTAAGCAATTAGTCATTTTATTATTCTCAAAATCTTTATCATTGTTTTTAACTTTTGGGGGCGATCTCCCATTTTTTTTTATTCTTAAACCATTTTAAAATTTATATTTTTTATTTTCAATTTATATTTTTTTATGAAATCTGCATTCTGTGTATTCATGATATATTTTGCTCACGAAGAATAAGGTAAGCAACTAAGCATTGAATCTATTTCATATTGTTCATTTCTTTT
Source organism: Spatholobus suberectus (assembly GCA_004329165.1). Taxonomy (NCBI): domain Eukaryota; kingdom Viridiplantae; phylum Streptophyta; class Magnoliopsida; order Fabales; family Fabaceae; genus Spatholobus; species Spatholobus suberectus. Next base: position 56,801,216 of record CM014730.1, read on the forward strand.
CTTATTTATGAAAATTTTTCTTTTTTGTGTTTAGGGCATATTTTGTTGCCATTGAAAAAGGTAAGGAATTAGTCTATCTTATTGTTCTCAAAATTTTTATTTGGGTTTTTGTGTGTTTGTTCTTAACTTTTGGGTTGATCTCCCACTTTTTTTTATTACATTCTTAAACCATTTTAAAATTTATATTTATTGTTTCCAATTTATGTTTTTTTTTTTATAAAATTCTTCATTCTTTGTGTTCAAGACATATTTTGCCTGCGAGGATTAAGATAAGCATTGAATCTATTTCATTGTTCTTCATTTCTTTTCTTATTTTTTATGAAATTCTTCCTTCTTTGTGTTTAGAGCATATTTTGTTGCCATTGAAAAAGGTAAGCAATTAGTTTATTTTATTGTTATCAAAATTTTTATTATTGTTTTTGTTTTAACTTTTGGGATGTTCTCTTATTTTTTTTTATTGCATTCTTAAACCATTTTGAAATTTATGTTTTTTGTTTCCAATTTATGTTTTTTTATGAATTCTTTCATTCTTTATATTCAGGATAAAGACTCTTTCTAACACACATCCTACTACTGGTTAAAATTTATTAAAAACTACAAAATTAGGAAGTAGGACCCAAGAAATTTGTGATTTTTAATAAATTTTAACCAATAGTAGAGAGTATATTGCTAATATTTCTCATTTTTATACATAAGAGTAAAAATGTTACATGAAAATAGAACTACAAATGAACTAAACCAATTTAAAATTATTAGAGAAAAATTATACTGTAAACATCATTTTATTATTATTATTTCTTATTAAATTATGTATATATCTAAGTTACACACAATTGTAAATATATTTAAAAAAATAATATTTTCTAAAAATGCATTTATATAAATTAAAATGATATAAGACATTTGTAAATATTAAATTTAAATATATATTAATATTTATAATTATTTTATATATTTTTTAAATATTTATATACATATTTACTATCACAAATTTATAAAAAATTAAACAAAATAATTAATAAATATATGAAAAATCATAATAACATAATTTTTTTAAAATTATATAGTATAAACTTAATACGTTGCACGGGTTATTATGTTAGTATATAGAAAAAGTGTATTAAAAAAAATATGTTGTTAGTGTTCCATAGTGCCAACTATTCCTGCATTTTTTTGGTACTGTTTCCTGTATTTTTACAAAGCCTTCTCAATCTCGTACAATTTGTTATGCTTTAAAAAATTTGTGGTATTTATTGCTCAAGAATTTGCTTGACAAGTTACGGTTTTAATTTTTTTTCTCTTCTTCTTACACGGTTTATTTAATCATTACACTATTTATATTATTTATTATATTATTTTAACATTATATTTCAAGATCTTTTAATTATTACATCAATCAACATAATGAAAGTATGAGACCTACTTAAGTATATGTTAGTTTTATTTTATTTTAAACTTGGTTGAAAATATTTTAAGATATAACATAACATTAATAGTAGAATGCATAATATGAAAAAATATAATAATTAAAACTAAAAATGTAATTAAAATAATTGATCTACAAATTAAAAATAGCAAGAGTTTAAAATTAATTAAAAAAACAAAAATTATCATTGCCCCAACATATATTTTATCAATAAAATAAAAGTAAAATTTATATAAAAATAGCATATAAATATGTCCACATCTATCATTTTACATTTATCAACTACTTCTTCTAAACATATCAACCAACTAAAATTTATATAAAAATTTATCATTGATAATTTTATCAAACACTTATAGTTCAATAAATTAATTTAACAATTTTTAGCTACCAGCTAACTTTCAACTTTCAGCTACTTTTTCTAAACATATTCTATGCTTATGTTTAGTAATCACTTTCAGCTAACTTCTAGCTTTTTTCTACTACCTTAAAAGTTTTGTTTGACCCTATTAATAGTGTTTGGTAAACAAGATTTTTTTAGTAACTTGAAGCATTTTTTTCAAACGAAACTTCAAGTAATATGTTTTAAAATGCTAGCTTCTAGATTTTTATATTTTATTTCCTTTTTACCCTTAAAATATTTATTAAATTTTTTAATTACCTTTTTACTTAAGTTAGGGTTTGATTTTTATTTTTTGTTTCTTGTCTTCTTACATGGTTGATTTTAACCATTACACTATTTTATATTATCTATTATATTATTTAACATTATATTTTAATATTTTGTTTAACTATTACATTAATTAACATAATGAAAATATGACATCTACTTAAATGTATGTTAATTTATTTTATTTTAAATGTGGTTGAAAATATTTTAAAATATAATATAAGATTGATATTAGAATACATAATATGAAAAAAAATATAATAATTGAAACTAAAAAATGTAATTAAAATATTTGATCTACAAATAAAAAATTGCAAGAGTGTAAAGTTAATTAGAAAAATTATAATTATAATTACCTAAAAATATATTTTATCAATAAAATTAAATTAAAATTTATATAAAAATATCATATGAAGTGAACATGTCTATATCTATCATTTTACATTTCTCAGCTACTTGAATAGATAATTTTACCAAATACTTATTATTCAATAAGCTAGTTTAACAGCTTTTAGCTACTAATTTTTAGTTACTAGCTAGCTTTTTAGTTTTCAGCTAGCTTTTTGGCTACTTTTGCCAAACATAACTTATAACTCACTTTAAAAGAAATCTTATACACACCCATGCATAAATCATAATAAGCATTTCTATCATATCTGTTTGGATAAACAGCTTAATTAAATCATATTAGTTTGGATAAACAACTTAATTAAGGTATTATTGAATAAGTACTTATTATATAAGTACTCATGTATAAGTTGTTTTTATAATTGAAGGAAAAATAGGGTCAAAACTATTTTTATAAAAGCTATAAGTTGTTTTCATAAGCTATTTTGGATAGCTTATTGAAATAGGACATATTATAAGTTATTTTCATAAGTTCAACCAAATATGTACACAAATGCTTATATCATAAGATAAGTCAAACGAGCTAGATCATGTCTTAGTTTCCACATCCTTGTCATTTTTTCAAATATTGAAAAACTAGGAACCTTATTTTGTAGCAACAAAGTCCTTATATGAATTTCCAATTCTATGTTAAAGGATAAATTATAGGCTTAATTACACTTTTTTACCCCAAAGTTTAACATTTTCGCAAATTTTTCCCCAATTAATTTTTTTAGCCAATTTTACCCCCCAAACTTTTAAACACTTGCAATAATGCCCTTCTGTCTATGTGCTGTTAAATTAATAATGGAGTGTTGACATGGCGTCATGATGTGTCAATAGGCTTTTGAGGTGGCTTTAATTTATTATTAGGCTTAATTATACTTTTTACTCCCTATAGTTTCGTGATTTCACAAATTCCCCCCCCCCCCCAATTTTTTTTTTCATGCATTTTCCCTCCCATATTTTCAAATTTTTGCAAATTTTGTCCTTCCATTAATTGATTGCTAATGTGGCAACATTGATTATTGATGTGGCACGCTGGTGATGATGTGGCATTGGCATAATAACATGTAACTAAAGGACAAAATGTGCAATATTTTAAAAGTATAAAGGTAAAATAGACAATGTTTTGAAAGTATAGGTATAAAATGTATAATATTGTCAAAGTATGGGGACAAAATGTGCAATATTTGAAACTATGGGGCAAAATGTGAGAAAAATAATAAATGGTAAAAAAGATAAAAATGTTGGGATTTGTTGTCTTTGAACCTCATAAATTTGTTGACGTTTAAGGAATTCTATTATGCGAGATTTGCTACTCATTGGAAGAAAATTAGAAAGTTTAAATAGAAAAATACTTTTAGACTTAATTTATAAATAATAATAGAAGATTAAGGAAAAGGTATTATCTTCTGTGGTTAAAAGTTACAATAGATAGAGAGCTTGTAATATAACGAAGAAGTTGCTAAAGAACCAACAAGAATTGTTTCATCACTTCTACAAATTTTAGTAAGGTTTTGATTTGTATAAAGTCTTTCTAAAATTTTTAACTATCTCCAAATTCAGTCCAAATGCTTTTGAAATAGACCTAAAAATTCAAATAAAATCTTAAAATGAATAGAAGAAGATAAAAATATTAAATACCTAAGAATAAAATAGATTTAATTTAAATAACATTAAATAAAAATAAAATGTAAAGTGTGTGTAATTTTGTACATAATATCTATGTAGAGTATATCAAAGGAAGATTATCAATGAATACATGACTAATTACAGTTTGCAAACCCAAAGCTTTTCAGAAGGCCAAGTTCTATGCATAGTAAATGAGATTGCATTCATGGCTTTAGGTGGTAGGGTTGGGTTAAAAGGGGTTAATGGTGGTTTACGATTGACAATGACAAGGTTTGGTCTGTGAAAAGGTAGTATTTATTAGTTAGAATGATTCAAGAAGGTTTAAAGACGATAAATACCAACATTTTTAGCATTTATTATTTTTCTCATATTTTACTCCTATACTTTCAAAATATTGCACATTTTGTCTCCTAATTACATGTCATCATATCAATGCCAGATCATCAATTCATGTCAACACCACGTGTACTGTCATGTCATCATTAGAGTGTCATGTCAATAGTCAAAGTTGTCACATCAGTAATCAATTAAAAGAATGGATGTTCAACTAACGGAAGCGAAAATTTGAAAATATAGGAGTAAAATGCGCGAAAAAAAAATTAGGAGAGAAAATTTACAAAATCATGAAACTATGGAAGCAAAAAGTACAATTAAGCCTAAATTATATGAAGCAAATAACTGTTTATATATAAATATTTTATAATATATTTTTATGTTAAGGGATACCATGGATGCAAGTCCCTACTCCCTATTAGCAAATTAAACAAAATCACATCTTTTACCTAGAGCTTTCACAAAAATAATCTCACCAAATTAAAAAATTGGTTGCATAAGATTTTCATCATTGATATCAAAATCAAGTCCTCCACCAAAATAGATTCATGTTTAAACTTTTTTGAAATTTAAATTGATAGGTTTGGGAAAATATTATTAACAGAAAGCTTCTAAATTTTGAAAGAAAATTTTTTACCTAACAAGATGATATTTAAGCTTTTAAATTTTGAAAGAAAAAATTTTACCTAAAAAGATGATACTTAGAACATCTCTAATGATGCAATCATGATAAAGTTATATAACTCACTTTTTGTGGGTCCTATAATTCACATGGTATTTAAAAAAACTTCAATAACTTTTCTTTTCTAATAGTACCTTAAGAACATAAAATGAGTCCTATAATTATCTCAAATTCTTTAGAATTGTTAATAATGGGTTGCTCATGTATGCAATGGTTCTTATATAAGAATTGTCACATCAATTGTTCCAAGATGAAACAGCACAAGAATTGTGGTTCTTAAGTTTAAAACCTCATAAACAACTTCTATTGAAGATGTTCTCATAAAATTTTTCTTAAATATAAAGTTTGAAATGTTTATATTATAAATTATAGAATTCTGAAGCACAATTTACTTGTGAACCGTGCTTGATTTTAAAGATTTTTTCAATCATTTTTTTTATTTTTCATACCTAACAAAAAATGGCCACGATTCCATTTTACTCAATTTTGCGACAGAGTGTTCCCTGTGGTGACAACCCTTTTATTCTTGTACTGTTTTTTGTGGTGTAATTTTTTTCAAAATGTAATTTAATATGAAGGCATGCTGGTTCCATTTTGGGGCGTAACATTCTGAGTTCCCTTTCTTCCTTCATTCTTTTTTATGAACATATTAGTGTCTCGTTAGAAATAGAATCTGATTACTGATAAATTTATATTTATGTAGATTTATAGAGCAAGTTCACATGATTTTTGCATTAACTCATTGGAAATTTTTGAGAAAATAGACCATTAATGAAGGATTTCATGTGATGTGTGTTTCTAAGCTTTTTATTTAAAATTACATAAATTGCCTTAATTTTGTTGAATTTTATGTAGGAAGTTAGTTGAGCAAAGAAAAGAAATTCAGTCCACAGGTATAGAGGAGTAATATACTTATCAAGTAGGCTTAAAAGAAGCTTATAAGCACGAGAACGGGCCAAAAAGAATACTTGAAATACAAAATGGAGTGTACAAAGTTGCATCCGCCCAGCGGGCTTTGCAGGCCGCCCAGCGGGACTGCCTGAGTATTCCGCCGGGCGGGTTGGATAACCCGTCCGGCGTCAAGCAAAGCGAATTCCGAAAAACCGCCCAGCGGGTTTCCAACCTCGCTGGGCGGGTCTGAGGTCCAAGTTTTAATTTTATTTGAATTTTTAATGGACCTAGATTGGACAGAATGGACCGGGTTAAGCCTTCTATTTCAAAATTCTGAAATTATATTACAAATAGGCAGGAGCAAAGCACAAGAGGGAGTCGCTATCTCATCTCTATTTTCTTCCCAATTCTTCTTTTTATCTTTGGCTTTTGGAGAAAGATTCTTGAAGGGCAATAGGATACTCAGAGTCAGAGACTGGAGAAAAACCTTTTTCTGTAAAAGATTTCTTCTTCTCTTTCCTTTGATGTATATCTTTAAAATTATGATTTCTCTTCTTGCTGAGTAGCTAAATTTCTTGTTAGGTTGTGTTGTACTTAGTGTTTGAAACTCCTAAATGTTTAATTTTAATTGAATTATTGTTTCTATTCAGTCAATTAGATTGCTCTACTGATTTTTATTTTCTTACTTGGAATTGATCATCCCTTGTATGCTTTGAATCAATTAATTGAACGGCGGCCGTACCGCAATTAATTGGTAGACGTGTAGGGTAATCAAATTAGATTTTGTCGTATGATCAACCTTCATTCTTAATTTTCAATTGGATTAAATAATTAATTTAATCCCCCTTTTATTTCCTCATGCCTTCCTAGGGTTTTAATATCTCACATGATCAACTGGGAAATTAACTTAGAAAGGACTATTGTAATTTACGACTAACAATTGACAATAAAATTCGTAGGGAATATTGGTAATTGACGAATAGTAAGATGTTCAATTAGAATTGGATATGAAGAACTTAAGAGCACGAAGAAAATCACAACCCTAAGCCTATTTTTCTCTGAATTTTTCTCTACTTGTCATTATTTGTTTTACAATTCCTATTTTACATTTATCACTATTGAACCAACCCAGTACCTATTTAATTTTACCTAAACAACATAGAATATCTGGAAACTGAGAATCACTATTTAGTCCTTTGGGTTCGATATCTGGACTCACGTCCTTTTGTTACTACTGCGATAAGGGTACGCTTGTCCTTGAGCGTATTTTTAAGCGCATCAATTACCAACTTTACATACCTGTCTCCAAGATTTTCATTTCACTTCCTTTCCAAAAAAATTTAGAATATGCCATATGTTGTTTAAAGCAGATATCATGCCTGCATTCAAAGTAGTGAGGTTCAATCAAGTAGCCTGCCGGTGCATGATATAATTGAAACTTGCCTCAAGCAATCACACTGTCATAGTGGTGTCCAGCCTATTTTCAAATTAAGAGCAACTTTAAGGTCAGTTACTTACCTCAACTTTTCAAAAAAGTAACATTCATGTGTAACTATTATTACTTATATAGAAACAAAGTTGGTTAAGAAAAGGAACTCCTCACTCTATTTTGTAGGGTTTGATAGTGAGAGAGAAAAACAACAATTCAACGATTATAGGTGCTCTAAGAACCACCTCTATACTACCAATTAAAGAGTGACTCATGCATAGAATTGTATTGAGACTTTTTTGTTTTCATCCTGAGTGTTCTAAGAACCACCTCTATACTACCAATTGAAAAGTGCTCTAAGAGTCACTTCATTTTTCTACATTATTTTTATTTTCTATTGGATTCTGATTTCCATTATCCCAATAAAGATGTCGGCGCTTGAAATTCTAATTTATTTTATGCTGCCAACCGACCTAACTCATGAATATATATAAGCTAGATGCCACTTTTCTCCTATTGAATGCAGCATGTCAAGCAGAATAGTAGATATATATAATAATATCTTTTTCAAAAACGGAATAGAATAAGTATTCGGTTCATTAAAATGTTGGAATAATTTCCAATATAGGAAACCCTTTAATTCAAGGCAATATAGTCCATTCAATGGACCTCATCAAGGAGACACTGCATTGTGAGCCTCTGCTGTCAAAGCCTTAACACCCTGTGAGTTGACACTTGACACTTGCTAGGGTCACTTTGTTTTGAAAAACACTAACACACCTCAGTACCTTACCAACTTAAGACCTATGACAGAATTGTTATGTGCCCAGTTTGGCATGGTCACAACTTGTTTGGTTACCCTAGTTTCAGTTCCTTTACATCTCTTAATAATTCAATCCTACATGGACAAACTAGCCCTGAGTGAACGAGAGTTCAACTTTTCAGAAAGCCCCCTTAATCGACCTGCCTCCCACTACCACATTATAGTGCTAGGCCAAGAACAGAGGTAGTGAGTAAATAGGAAAAGAAAAGGGTATATGAATATGAGAAGGGTAGGTAGGGTGAATAATCATACTTATTTTCCTATATCATATAAGGACAAAACTATAGCTGCGTTTAAGTAATCATTTTAGTTAAGAACTTACTTATATAAGCTCTTATTATATGAAAATTTATATCATATTATTAAAATTGCTAGAAATATGAGGGTGATAAAAATTAAAATAAAATTAAAATTTGAACCTTGGATCCGCTCAGCAAGATTGGAAACTCGTTGGGCAGTTTTTCGAAAGGAATCCGTTTTGCTTTGGCCTCAGGCGTTCTGATCCGCTAGGCGGACTACACAATCCACCGGGCGGACTACACAACCCGTCGGGCGGGATACCCTTTAGAGCAAAGCCAACCAGACGGCCTACAAAGCTGCCGGGCGAGTGCAACCTTGTGCACTCTGTTTGACGCTTCAAGTCTCCTTTTTAGCCTGTTCTTGTGCTTATAGGTTTCTTTTGCGATCCTCACTTTAGTTCTTGTTTCTTTTAAGTCCATTTTGATAAGTCCAATACCCCTCTGTGCCTGTGGACTGCATTTTCTTCTTTGTTCATCTAATTGCCCTTCACAAAATTCAATAAAATTAAGGTAATTCATGCAATTTTAAATAAAAAGCTTAAAAATGCACATCACATAAAAATCCTTCATTAATGGTGCAAAAATCATGTCATGCTTGACATCCACATCGGCAGAAAGAATTCCATCAATGGATCATGAGTCAATCATACAAGTAAATTTGACAACACATCCAATGTAAAACATTAAGGCATTGAGTTTGTGAGTTTTTATCACTTGTATGTTACTCAACATGCCCTCTCCTACTCAATGTGGGACTTCATATTTACACTTGTACACCAACAAAAATAAATTAAAATGAACTTATAAGAGTTATAAACTATTTTGATAAATCCAAATAATTTCTATATAACATGTTTCTATAATTATTTTGAATAATGTTATCCAATGAAAACACAAGTGTAATAGTTCATTGTTCACACCAAATAACACACTAAATAGTCTTAAAATCGGTTAAGAACTCATCATCTCTATTATGCTTGACATGACCAAGTGGGGTCATGCTTGTTTATTAAGTGTGCCCAGGGCTGGCCTAAGGGTGAGGCTACTAAAACTCAAGTTTTAGGCCTACCAACATAAAATTATTTGCTATTATAAAGCAAAAAAAGCCATATATGTTGGTAAAAGGGCCACATATATTGGCAAAAAAGCCCAACATATAGTTTCTCTCATTTAAAGTTAAAAAACTTCTTTTAAAGTTTGTTTTAGACCTCATTCACTATTGAGTCAACCCTGAGTATGCCCTCGATAAACTATTATATTGGGCCCAAGGATTAGACGTCCACCCATCCTCAATCGAATAATCCACGTTCCCTCAAACATCAAGCTTGAAAGGTGCTAGCAGTTGTTTGGTTAGATGATCCATAAATCGAATGGTCCACGGTCCATTAAGCAATATGCCTGAAAGGCACAAACGCTTATTGACTCAAATTATCTACCATTGAACTGTCCATTCATCAATGATAATATAACACGTGTAAAAAAATTGTTATATGTATATTTTCATTCAAAACAACATCAAAAGTAGTTATAAGACAACACCAAAGTTTTTGTCCAACTGGTGCACCAAATGACTCAACAAATCTAAACTAATAATGACCAAACCCACTAATGTTCATGTACCCTACACATATCTAAGTGCAAAACAAGGTGCTTCCCAAACTTCAATTAGTCCACTAAAGCTTTGGAAAGAAGTTTTTGGATCTAGGTTTCTCCTAGATTTGCAAGGGCATGGTACTGTGGCGGGCATATTACTTTTACAGAGAAGATTATGGAAATCTACAACTTGAGAAGATCCTCTCATAGATATCCTTCAACGTGGCCATGCTAATGCTAATATTGAATTTTGAAGTACTATCTTCTCAAGCAAAAAAGGAATTGACCATTGGAGGTAGAAAGCATCAAAGAGACATAGTGTGTACCATCACATTCTGAGTTTCGACACTAGAATGTTTATATACTAAGACGCTTCCTACCTCCAATGGTCAATTTCTTCTTAATCTTAACCTTTCATCTGTATCAGGGAATCTTAACTTTACGTCAAGGAATCCTTAGTTAAATCTCCTTAATTAATTTTTTTTCCTTTATTGTACTTACTTTAATTAACCGCTTAATGTATTAGTTAACCACAATTTCAATTATTTTCCATAAAATTACCTCATAATTAAAATTATAAATAAGTTAATTTAATTTTACAAAACATTAATTAATATAAATCTTTTTAATTAATTTTTTATTGTTTAATTTTTAATTAACCACTAAATGTATTATTTAACCATAATTTTAATTTTTATCATAAAATTAAGCCATAATTAGAATAATAATTAAAATAAAATAAAATAAAATTAATCTTGCAAAATCAGAAAAGCCAAAAAAAAACCCATTAAGAAGTTGGGGCCCCTTGACCCAAATTCTATGGGGGCACAAACGAAAAAAATAAAAAGATGCAGAAAGGGAAGTCAGTCCTGGGGGGTTATATGAACAGTAAAATTATGTATTTTGGTAAATAATATTGCATGTGTAGTAGTTTGGGAACTAATTTTTTATTTATATATTATTTGGTAAAAAAAACCCTCAGGGTTTGTCCAATAACCATTTTAGAGAGAAAAAAAGAAATAGATAGTTTGGTGACATTATTATGATGTATTATGTTCCCTCCTTTGTCCTAACTCTCGTGTCTTCGTGCATTAAGTTTTTTATTTTTTTTTAATTTTGTAATTACAGACCTAAGAGACTGAAAAATTAGAAAGAAAACAATATGTTATATGCGCATATTGTTGCATTGATAAATAGTATCTATCATAAAAGAATTATGTGCAGATTGGTTATTCATTTCGATAAACAGTTAATCATTTGTCTACCTAAAACTAATCTTTTGTTTCATAATCATGAGTTTCATTTCTCCATTTTATATGTATATTAGTATATATGATCTATTAAATCAAAGCAAGAAAAAGAAAATAATTTATTACCTTAATTAAACCATGTGCGAGTTGTTGGTTACTAGATAAATATCTTAGGCTGAAACATATAGGGTGTTGCATAATTTTCAACGTCCAGCCTTCAAGAGGACACCTATGGGGTAATCTTAGAAGTGAACGTTCAAATTGTACACAAAATAGGTTGAATCTATTGGAAAACAGAGAACGTAAACCGTGAAGTATCCACAAAATATCGAATATGATTTGTCCAAGATGGACAAGAAGGATGTGTCTGAGTTGGATTGTTGATGTGTCCGATGTACTGGTTTAAGATTGTACTTATAAGTGTTAACTCTGGTGTACTTCAAATGGACTAAGATTTGAGATCTTTCGAATTTGATCGTATTCCGGTGCGACAGAGATGTCATGAAAAATAGGTAGGTATTTACAAAAAGTATCTCGAAGCTCAAGTTAGTAAAAATTTCACCAGAGTAATAATATATATTAAATGATCACCTATTTCAATGATGTTCGTGATATTTATAACTTATAAGGTACAAATGTGGATTGGATTCCTAGGCATGGGGCTCTAGTCTTTCATGGACAATGATATCCTGTGTTTTATGTAGCAACAAGACAATTTTACTCTTGATTTAGGTGTGATTTACTATCCATGGGTGTATGTTAAGCTTTCTGTTACAGGTGTTGACCACGGTCAATATATAAGATTTTAGGCCAACCCAATACTTTAGCCTGTAAGGGTTATTATACGGATTGGACTTAAGTCCTGTTTGTATCAAAATTCCTTATCTTTTAATTTTTGTGTTAAGAAGTTCATCATCAACATTTAACTACAATGTAGACAAAATTCATTGAAGTGAAAAGAATTATAGGTATTGTACATGGCAAGCATATGAAGACTTTTAGATTGATATTTGTTTACATATTGATGTGATTGCTTTGCATCATTGTGAGCTAACTACTTAAGATGAAGATTATCTACGAGCATAAGCACGTTAATAAAGCTGATAATTATAAGTCAAAGTGGGGGCCAGGAGAAAAAGCTTCCAAAAGGACTCTGCCATAGCAACTCGATTGCTTCCGTCCATACACCTAGCAGAATCACTTATTGCAATAGTAGTTTATTTTTATCACTAATCAACATGCATCT
>CM014730.1:56818879-57034975 GCA_004329165.1 Spatholobus suberectus
ATGGCGGGAGCTTATTAAAATATTTAAAAGCTATTTGAAAGAAGTGAAAATAAATTATTGTCAGAAATTGTGCAGACTTATATTTCGTTTAATTTGGTTGTACGCTTCTAGTGTGGGAATATTATCTCTCTAGGCTGATTATCAAAGGGTAAAAGCGTAAGTTACGGTTTTTTGAGAATTCATCAAGACAGAAAACTACGTCAATTATAATAAAAATTTTGAATATTATAATTCTCACTATTTCTATGGTGATCAGGGGTTAGAAATTTTAACTGAAATCACGATTTAGTTTTTCATATCTTCTTTTTATTTTTGTTCCTTTTTTTCTTGATTTGTGAAAATGATTTTCCCCATGCTCTGCCTTCCCTTTATTGTTTCATTGATGGTTAAGAAACCTTATTGAATGTGGTGATTTTTCTAAGAAAACAAGTGTGTGTGTTTCTCTATTCCTATTTTCTCACACGTTCTTTATGTGATGTTGCTCTAGGGTAACTGCTAGTAATTGTCCACTATATATCGTGAAGGAAGAAAGAGAGATTTATTTTAAAATTTTTAAAATAACCCCTACTGATTTTTAATTGCAATTATGTCAAACAATCATTGCATTAGTTCTATGAGTCACTTACAAATTATTAAAACAATCTAAAATCTCTCACTTGGCATATGTGATAACTTGAAGATTTAACATTAAATTGTAATTATGTGTTGTACGTTGATATTTTCAAGTCATTATCTTTAATTAAATTGAAATAATTGGATCATATTTATCACAAATTATCCAACAACATGATTTCTTTCATGTATCACAAATGAACTCAACTCAAACAAATTTAATTAATACTATAATTATCTAAAATGTTCTATTAAAGACACGTCCAATTATCATACCAGAACAACGCAGGCATACCTTGTAATGATGCGTACAACAAGAAACAAAGCAAAAGGCAAAAGCTTTAATTGAATTCAGAAGTGTCATATAATATGATCATTACAACCATACATGTATATACATCAATCAAGCTATAATGTTAACAAGGAATTATCTATAAAGACCATCCTTTCAATATGGTCAATAAATGTCTTGGACGACAACCCTTTAGTCAACAAATGTACTATCATCAAATTTGTACCAATGTGTTCAATTAATTAACACTCTATGATTTCATTTTGTACTTCTTTTTTGATCGACAAGTATTCCAAATCCATACGTTTTGCACCATTTCAATACTTATTCTTAAAGAAGACAGTTGTGGAATTATCACAATAAATTCTTAGTTGCTTAGCTATATTGTGGACAATTCCAATTCCTGAGTTAAAGTCTCGCAACCATAATACTTGAACTAATGGCCTTATAGCACATTGCAAATTCAACCTGCATGGTAAACGTAGCAATCACGTATTGTTTTCCACTCTTCCAAACATACATTCACACTAACATTATCAATTATCCAAAACCTTTCTAATAAAATCCAGACATGACAAAAAAATCATAATCCTTTTCACTAAGAAATAGAAAGTGAAGAAAAAATTGAAATTGAAAGTTGATTTTTGCCATACAATTTTGATAAAGGTTTTTTTTTTTTTTTTCCTGATGTAGCTTGTTTTTTCTTCGTATTGCTTGAGCACCTCATGGCACTCTAATAAATAAAGAATTTATTTTTCTGATAATAAAATTAATTTTTGAAATTTCAATTTATAGCGTACCATTGTAATCAATAATAAATAAATTTATCAAGCTTACTTTACTTTCATTCATTCATCGATGATATGACGAAAAGGAACTTTTAACTTCCCCTTTTATAATTTCTATTATATCCAAATCCAAAGAATCTGAAAGATAGCAAGATACATACCTTAGAGGTGCCAAAAAGGAAGGGATTCCAACGTAATGAATCACACAAAAAAGATAAAAGAAATGAATCGCGTACACAGTGTGAATTGTGAAATATTTATTGAGTGCTATTTTTTCAATAAATAGTTAAAATTTTAATGAAAAATAGCAGCTAATTAATAAAATCTTTGAAATTAAGTTACCTAAAAAAAGAAGATGTACTAAATTAAGTAACGCCCCAGTGAGGTAGAATTCATCAATATATGACTATATGAGTGAGTGGTGAATGAACTGAGAGGTTGAAGGAGAGTCCAGATATTATTATTAAAACTAATTAATGCTAGCTTGTTAAAGCCCCTTTTAATGCATCTGGTCGTGCATTTTTGGAGGTGTTCCCCACATTGATTTGTTGCACAGTGGTTTACAATTCCGTGCACGTCTGTCAAAACTTGTTTGGTAGCATTTTCATGATAAATACAAAAAAGAGTTGTTCTGAACTGACTGCTATAGGGGACTTCTTCAATGATGTATCTCTAGTCGGTGTCAATGGCAATTCTCTTGTACATGATGGAGGGGAGTGTATTTTTTTTTGGTGTACAATGGAGGAAAGGGGTACTTTGTCGCTCAAGTCAATGTTCGACAGAGTAATAATACTATATGTTAGAATTGTGTATATCTAGTGAAGACTGCAACGTGTATTTATAAAGAATTAGGTAATGTGTTGGTGACTCTTTATCATCACTGTGTCATGTCTACTGAGAAAATTAACTATAGATAATGTTAAGTGTTCCTCATATGCAATGCCCATGCTTATGACAATGGTGGTTGTGTGATTTCAAAGATTAGATGCCAAGTAGTCACTAAGTTGATGATCAACATTTATGGAGGTAAACTGGGTGCATAGTCAGTATTAAGGGATGAGCCGATCTTGTGGTCAATTATTGGGAAAGGTTAGTAATGTTATATCTTTCTACAAAATTTCTTAATATTATTTATGAAAAAAATATTAAATGAAAAAGTAAATACATCCAATATCTTAAAATCTTTAAAGCTTTCAATACTTCTTTTATTATCTAATAAGTAAGAGAAGTGGTAGAAAGATTTTGTAGGAGGATTTAGAATTATTTTATAAAAAAAGAATATACTGCAGTAATTTAAAGGATACAATATGTTTACAATTGTTAATTAAAAAGTTAATAATAAAGAACTGCGATAAAATTAAGTTTTTATACAATAAATTTTGAAATTATTATAGTTTTAACCGTTAATTTTTCAACTAATGATTGTTAGTGTAATTTTTTTTTTAAAGTCAACCACTCTAGGAGTCAACTCCTATAACATAAAAAATTCACTAAGATTGGGCTAGTGGTGAAATGCTGAGGTAGTATATATGAGATCATAGGTTCTAATTTGACCATTGTAAAAAAAAAAAAAAAGACCCTCCTACAACAAAAAGTGTTGTCTTATTAGATAAAACCCTAGTCATAGAGCCACGAGGCCTCTCTGTTTAGAGTAGATGGGGAATGGCCACTAGAATTCCATTTTTGTACAATGTTGACGGTAACTATTTTCTTTTGATTTGATCAACATCTAAGTATTTGTTCTTTCCATGCATGCCAAAAAGTCTTATATATGTGGCTAGTTTTCTCCCCATGGATTAGTTCCTATTATATATGTATATGAATGACAATTCAGCCAAAACAAAAATCCTTTTAAATAGCAATCTCTTAGTTGTCAGTTTTTTAGTTATTATTATTTAATTAGGAGGAGATAATAGAAAAATGACAGAAAAATAAGACTAGACATTTGATTTCCCTTTTTAACTTTTTTTCTTCAAAACTTATAAACTTATTTATTGTTCAACATTCCTTGTGCTGTTAATGCATAGTAAAAACTATAAAAATTGATGATGGGAGATGGAAAGAAATGGTAATAAAACAATAATATTTATGTATTTATATTGTATTTCGATATCTCTTTCCTTTCATTTTCTCTCTATTTCTCTCTTCATTTATCTTACATTACATTTCCTATCACATTTTTTTATTTTATTTTTCTTCTTATATCTCTCAGTAGTTGTTGTTAATATCACCATTTTTCGAAAAAATCGAAAAATGGTCTTTCGAAGACATTTTGAGAAAATAAAAAAGAATGGTCTTTTAAGAAAACATTTCGACTAAGTGCTGAAAATTAGTATTTCAGCATACTATTTTGACTAAGTGTCAAAATATAACTTTTCTATTGATCTCACTTTGACAAGATGGTGACAGAAGAATTAAAGATCCGAAAAGCATCAAGACCAGAAAATTCATCAACGGTGAAGATTGAAGACAAAAGCTATCAACGGTGAAGATTTAGTAGAAGTTTGTAGCGGATATTAGTAGTTAGGAATCCTTTGTCTATAAATACTAGTTTGTACCATGTAATAAGGGTTGGACATTGTAAACACCCTACATATCTAAGTCCCCGACGTTTACGAATCGACGGATTACTACAATGTTCCCAACCACCATTTCAATTCCAACAATTTACATTTATGCAAATCTACTTCTCCCTCCATTTCTTCTCCAAACTTTAATCTCTTTACATTTTCTGCACTCTTCTTCTACCCCTTTTCTCTTGCCTTAAATTTCAATTATTTTCACCCTTCTCTTAATTCTTTTCTTCTTTTATTTACATTTTATTCTAATGATCAATAATCAAAATTAATAAAAATTTAACCATAGACCCAGGATAAAGGGCCTACGAAGGAGGTTAAAAGGCCTCCAAAGAAAATAAATATCCCCTTTCTCAAAATCTAGAATGGGATTATGTTTGTTGATAAAAAAGACGCAAAATTTTACTATCAACTTGTGCATATACCTAACGAGTATATATAACAATCATTTTTCAATAGTTATATATGAATATACTATTTGTACAGCGTATCAGAAATCTAGTTGAGAAATACAGAATACATGATATTTACGTGATGCGGGCGTCAATTTTGCGGACGTTCATGCAAGTCTCGCAAGCATATATAGTATAGTTGAGGGTAGTTAATTAAATTATTGCTTATCGAAAATTTATCAACAAATTTTTCATCTTGGTTATGTTTGACCCAACTTTCTCTTCTTCTTCTTCTTTTGCTTAAAAGCTACTTTAAAGTTAAAGCTCAAAATAAGAGCTTTAAAAATAAAGTAGAAGTTGTTTGGTAATTTTTGTTTTTTAGATTTAAAGCTCCTTTTAAGCTAAAATTTGTTCGATAAAAAATTTTAAAAGCTTTAAATTTAGTTAAAAATAATTATCTCACACAACAGAATAATATATATATTGATAAAATAAGAAAATATTATGTATAGTTAATTTTGAGTTACAATTATGTAAATTAATTTAATCAACATAAATTTATTTTATTGATAACAAAAATACATAAAAGTATTAAAATACATAAATTTCAAATTTCAAATTTTAAAAATGTTAAAACTATTTTAGTTAACAAAAGTTAATTTTAAATATGATTTATACATATTTTATTATATATAATACTAATTAAAAAAGTATTAATTACAAAAGATAAAATATTTAAAATTGTATTATTGTTCAATAATATTTTCAAAAGATACAAAATAATTTATTTAAACAAAATTCAATAATATCAATATATATTAAATAGTATTTAACAAATAATTCAAATAGTATTTAATAAATATATTTTTATAATTAAAAATAAAAAAAAACTTAACTACAAATTGCAAATTAAAAAAATCTGAATTAAATTTAAGGAATAAATATTATAAATATTTTTAAATCTAAAAGTTTTATTTAATGATATTATTTACTCATTTTAGAAACATTTTTTATTTCATGTAATAAATACATTTAAAAAATTGAATCTTAAATGTGTAAAAAATTAATTTAATTAACAAAAATTAATTTTAAAAATAATTTTCAACATTTTATTATATATAATATTAATTAAACAAATTTAACAATTAGCTACAAAAGTTAAAATATTTAAAAAATTTATATTATTGTTTAATAATATTTTTAGAAGATAAAATATAATTTATTTAACAAAATTCAATAATGTCAATAAATATTAAAATTATTTAATAAATAATCCAAAAAGTATTTAATAAATATATTGTTGTAATTAAGAATTGAAAAACTTAACTATAAATTAATTTTTTTTTAAAATATGACATCTAAATTAAATTTAAAGAATTAAAATTATAAATATTTTAAAATGTAAAAGACTCATTTAACTATATTATTTATTCATGTCATTAATGTTCTTTTATTTTCTATAAAGAATATTTAAAAAGTTAAAAAATAAAGAATATTTTTTAAATTTTCTGAAATAAATAATTTAAAAATAAATTAAAACTTTACAATAAATAAACATAATTAAAATAAATTAATATATGTAACTATTATTTAATTGGAAAGTTGGTGAAGCACTCAAATTGAAAAAATAATTAAAAATTAAAAAAGATGATATTTTTTGTCGCGTTGTGATTCGAAGAGGAGACTACGTGAATAAGCACCCTATAAGCAGGAAAAAAAACTTCTCCTACCAATTTAATTATAAGTTACTTTTTTTCAAATTTTGTTCTATAAAAATAAGTAGCTTATTTTTTTAATAGCTTTTCATAAAATGTGTTTGGTTCAGTTTCTCCTTTTAAAGAGAAAATAAGCTAAAAAAAGTTAGGCCAAACAAACTCTTAGTGTATAATGGTGACAATGAGGTTTGAGCGAAACTTTTCTAATCTGATAAAAATCAATTTCTTTTTTTTTTATTTGTTTGATTTAAATATAGAAAAAATAGAATATGCACTGACAATGTAAAGTTTTTTTACATTGTTATCCAATCACAAATCACTATGTATGATAAATTTGTTGACTTTGATAATAATTACCTTAAAAGTCACACTAAAAATAATTTCTAATTGATTAACAATATAAAACTTTTTATATTGACAATGCATACATATCAAACTTTTAAATATATATGGTTAATTAGAGTAAGATTTTCCAGAATTATAATGTATACATGTATATTATATTTATATATATAAAGAGAGAGAGGCTTCAAAAACAAAATCAAACAATTGTTGATAGTAATCCTATCAAGAAATAGAAAGCTCACGACATCAATTTCTCCCACAATCATATTTCTCGGGTAGCGCTTAAACATGAAAGTTCTTTCAATTGCTAATGTTTTACAGCCTAAAAGAAAGAAAGAAAGAAAAAGGCACTTAATGATCTTTAGCTAAGACTCAGAAAACACAAAATCTAATGCTATTAAAACTCAACTTTCTCCTTTTTAAAGTATGTTATCTATAACGTCATGATCACTTTTTGAAACTTTATAATTTTAAACAAAGATTTTTCATCACCTTCACTAAAATTTTTAATTTCTCTCTCTTGTATGTGTGCTTCATTTTCTGATACCTTTCAATATGTAGCATTAACAAAGGTGATTCGCAACATCAGAATCAGATGAGCTCCCACACATGAATAATATGCAATTTGGAAAATAGATGAAAGATTTGAAATGAAACTTTGTCACATTATCAGCCAACGTGTTAAAGTTGTTGTCGTTCTATACTTTTTCTTGGTGGAAATTGTAAAGTATCGCACAACATACCAACGCTCGCATACTGGCACATATAGCCACTCGTGCTTAATTATTACACAAACGAATAGAACAACAAAGTGTACCCTACAATAAAAAAGATGAAAAAGCAAAATGGATATACATTTCATTATTGTTTAAACTATGTAAAAGGTAAATATATTGCTATTAGAAAATCTTAAAATGGGGTGTGATAGCTACGAATACATTTTGAGTTTTTGACTCTTAGGCTTCCGTGATACGTCTCATATTGAACATGCCAAATGATATTAGGTTTTTATATATATGAAAGTGTTCGGACCAACCAAAAGTCTCACACTGAATAAGAATTGAGGGTAAGAACAATTTATAAACACCTTTTCTTAAACTATTAAAACACCTTTTAAAGAATAAAACTATAAAAACTCATGAGAATCAAAGCGAACAATGCTTTAGATACAGCAAGTTGAACAATACAGTAGACTTAAGCGAAACATTGGCATTGGAAGGAGGACCTAAATCACACATGAAGCTGCCAAACTCTTTAGTCCCTTAACCTTGACTAGAGCTACTCTTCCATCTCACCAAAAGTCCCACATTGAATAGGAATTGAGGTTAAACATCTTTCCTTAACTCACCGAGATGTCTTTTAAATGACAAAACCGTGAAAGCTTACAAGAGCTAAAACAAATAATACCTCAAATGTGACAAGTCTAACAATGTAGCAGACTTAAGCGAAACCTCAACTACATTAAGCCTAACAATGCAACGAAACTAAACGGAATAGTAAAATTAAATTACTTTTTAGTTTTTGACTGTTTTGGTCCCCGTGATCCACCAAGACAAATTCATCTCTCTCCATCTTTTTATTTGTATATGAATAGAAGATAGTACACAAATTAAAAAAATATAATTAGTATTATTGTTTATATTAAAATTATTTTTAACCTCTTCACGTTGCCTCTATTAGTATTTTTTACTCATTTATAATAAGTGTGCAAAAAATTTAAAAAGATAAGAAGAGAAAAGGATATAATTAAAAAGATAATACTTAATGTTATCTTAAACATTTTAATGGACAAATGTATAAAAGAATTATAAAAGATTCTTATAAAAATGAACAAATAAAAAGAAATAGAAGAAATAATTAACAATCCTATTAGAACAAAAATACACACACACGAATATCAATAGTGAGACAAAAAAAATTATCTACATTATTATTATTATTGGACTTAAATATGTTTTTAGTTCCTATAAAATAAGTAAGTTTTAATTTTAGTATTTGTAAAAAAATTCTTTGGTTTTCATCCCTCAAAATTTTGAAATCATTGTTTTTAGTTTCTATTATTATATAATACTCGTTAACTACTTATGTGTTCAACAAAAGGTGAAGTGATCATTCGAGATCACACCCACCGGTGTATGTAGTATCATTTCAACATGTGATCACACCTCTAAAATTTTGTTTAGATCCCTAAAATAAATGTTTCTTATCTACCTTAAAATACATGTTAGGGACAAAAAAATAATAATTTCATATTTTGGAGGGATAAAAATTAAAGAAAAATATTTTACAATGACCAAAATCAAAATTTGCTTATTTTATGAGGACCAAAAAATGTGATTTCAAATTTCAAAAGGATGAAAAATAAAGAAAAAAATTTATTGGGACAAAAATCAAAAGTCATTTACTTTATAGAGACTAAAAACATATTTAAGCCTTATTATTATTATTATTTCCTCAAATATAATGAAACATCCTTTTTTTGTATTTATTTTCATTTCATGATGAAATTTAATTTCATTTTCATTATAATTACTTGGATAGAAAACTTTCAATTTTTTTTTAGAATTGGGGATGGAATTTTTTTCCTTTAGTAATTTAAAATATCTTCTTAGGATTTTGATTTGTAATCCTAAGAAATTAAATTCTAACTTTTGTAAATTAGACTTTTTTATTCTATGCCATTTTATTTTATTTGAAATTGATATTGGTTTGTACTAACATGTCGTTGGTTCGAGTAGAACTGGACTTAGATCTCTTAAATAAGGTCTCAGGTTCAAGTCTCATGGATGGAAAAAACATAATTGGAAAGGGATACCTAATAAAGGTGGCCAGTCAGGTTCCTAACTGAGATTAGTCATCGGCAAAGTGAATACTTCACACCAATAACATGATTACCCAAAAAAATTGATATTGGTTTGTTTTATTTATTCATGTTTTATTTTATCCTATTTGATTTCATTTAATTTTAATTGTTAAAATTTATTTAATTTTTCTTAGTTTATTTGGTCTTATTTGTAATATTTTATGAGATTTTTGTGATTTTTAGGTTAAATATTAGGGTGTTCGTGAATATGAGTACTCATGAACCCAAACTGATTCAACTCAACACAAACACTTTGGTTTGATTTTCTAGATTGTTTGGTAGAATCCAACCCAACCCAATCAAACCTGCTATTCTTTGGATTGGGAATTGGGTTTTAGTGCTGAATCTGTGAACCCAACCCAACGCGTTGATGTAGCATATTTTAAATTTGAATTTATTATTTATATATTTTATAAAAAATGAAAAATGAGAAAAAAAAAAACACGTGTGACATGACTAAACAAGCCTCACGAGTCAATATACGTGTCACGATTTCACTTCATTGCTTTAGTCTCACACTCTTTCCTTTTCTTATCTAAGGGAGTACATTTATTCGAGCAATGTGAAATACTAATCTCATAGTGCTTATTGTTTAAAAAATGCTTTATAATGAGATTCACAAGAAGTGGAATTCTATTAGTTAATTATTTAAGCCTTAGAAGTTGATTTGTGAAGTGTGAACAAATATCAAAGATTCAAAATACATATTGTCATATACTAAGAAAAAATTGACTTGAAAAAAAAAGTCATATACAACATAACTATTCAAAAGAAAAATAATCAAAATGCATATACAATACAACTATTCGAAAGTCATATCAAAATGCAATTTGAAAATGTTAAGGGAAAAAATATAATTTTTTAAAAATTTTAAAATGATTTTTAATTTTTTTATACCCCGTAGACCCAACCTAAATCAGCCCGTTATTGATTGTGTTGATTCGATTTGGATATGATAGAAAATTATATAAATTCAACCCAATCCAAACTATTTCAATTAGTTGAGTAACAAGTTTGATGAAACCCAACCCAAACTAATTTGTAAACACTCCTAATCCAGCAACTAAAGTGTTTAAAGTACCTTAGGCTGTTGGATTTAAGGCATTGGATTGTCTTAAATCTTGCTATTAAGTTTAAAACAAGCTTCATTATACCTTGCTTCATCTCATGGGAAATAGTTTCATCTTACATGCATGTGTGAAGATTTAGAATCCCAACAGGCATCCGTGTGTATGGAAGATAGGGATGGAAATTGGTCAGGCAGCTTGTTAGGGGCCCATAGCTTGGCTTGGTTAAGGCATGACCTAGCCTGCCTTGTATACTATAAAGGTAAGGCTGAGGCTTTTTAAAAAGCCTATTTAATTAAAAAGATCAGGTTAAGGTTTTATAAAAAGCTTGTTAGGCATGTTTACATTATAATTATTATTATTTACAAAATTGCATTTACATTTCATTTCAAGATATTTGCGCTGCTCTTGAAACCTAACGTGTTCCTTCCTCAATCTTTCGTCATCCACCACTGCGAGTTCGCAACCTAAGGGATAAGGGTGCGTCATGCTTGCTTATTGGTAAAGAGGCTAGGCTAGGCTTTGTATTTTTAACTAGGGCCAGGCTCAGGCCTAGTAAAGCCTAGCTTGTTTCCACCCTTAATGGAAGAACATTTGTTGAGAGAGATCAACCCCTTAAATGGATCTCAGTACCTCAAGAGATTAATCTCTGACTCTTGGTTGGGAGATACCTTGGGCAACCAAAAAAAAGAATCCTAACAAGCATATTTCACTACTAGTCAATCATAGTCACCAATAATCAAACCCAAATTAAAAAGTAGTGAGTGATTTATATAGTTTGGATTAAAATTTAAAAATTGAAAACTACAAAAGCAAAAAACGCTCAACTCATTTTGGGCCCTGTTTGGGGTGGTAATGAGTTTCTAGTTTTTTAAATCTTATTTTCAAAGCAAAACGTGTTTGAATAAAATAGTTCCGGAACCATTTTTAATGCATTTTCAAAATGGTTTTAAGTCTTATATTAAAACCATGAAAACTGGTTTCTTGTTTCTTCTTTTGAGTTGTAAAACTATGTCACCGACAATATGAAGACCACATTATTATTATTATTTATAAAATTACTATTATTATTAAAATGGTTATTATTATTGTTCTTCTTCCTATTATTCAAAATACTATTGTTATGATTAAAATTATTATTATTATTATTATTAAAAATATTATTATTATGATTAAAATAATCATTATTAAATTATTATTGTAATTATTACTAGCGGAAAGAGAGACACTCTCTTTATTTTTTTAAAAATAAAAATAAAAGAAAAGAAAAAATGTAATGGATAGTTTAGAGAGTAGTTAAATCCTAAAGGGTAAAATAGTAGATAATTTAGACATTGGCTAAAGGGTAAAATAGTAGATAATTTAGATATTGGTTAAAGGGTATAGTAGTCCAATAAAAAGTGGAGACCTAAAAAAGGATATCCTCTTATTATAGATATAGATTATAGATTATTACTAAAATTATTATTATTATTATGAAAATAAATATTATTATTGTTGTTAATATTATTTTTTTAAAAATTAATTTTATTTTTTATCACTATTGCTTATGTAATTTTTGCTTAATATGAACTTAAAAAATACATGATTTGTGAAAAAATTGTTGTTGTCAAGAACTTTTTATAGAAAAATTATAAGATTAATAGTAACTTTCTAAAATTGAAACAAAAAATTTAAAACTAAAAATGAATATTAGTTTTAATTTTTAAAATTTTAAAACTAAAAACCACGGGGCCTTGGTTTTTAAAAATTTCAAAACTTAAAACTGATTTTTATCTCAACAAACCCTTAATTATATATTTGAAAATAATTAAAAGTAAAAAGTAATCCTTTTTTTTTTCCAAATATTAAACCACAAATCTACTAATCTTCTCTCTATATAAATTATAATAGCTATTTTGAACGAGAGCGTTTTTAGCTACTATTCTTCAACGAGAGCGTTTTTAGCTGTCATTCTTCAACGAGAGGGTTTTTAGGAATTTTTTGAACCTCTTATTTCTTTCAATCTATCATTTTCAATATCTATAATTCTAAATTGAATTTCAATATTTTTTTAAAAGAAATTATCAATAATTAAAAATTAACATTGTATTACAATAATTGTTTTTTATAAATTTAAAATATAATTTATATGTTCAAAAGTATTTTGTTATTATTACTTTTAATTATAATATAATTAATATATTTAAAAATATTTATATATTATAAATTTAAATTATATAAAATAAATATTTATTCTGTGTAATGTACATGTTAAAATACTAATTTAAAATATAAAGTGAACACTGTAATTGATATTAGCTAAATTGACATTTATAGAATTCTTTTGATATAAAAAGGAATAAGTTAAATAAAGCTACATATTCTTATAAAGTCTTATCTGAGATAGGATAACATGCATTTAATTAAAAATTATTGTGTACTTTCATTTATTTTGTTAGGATTTTTTTGTCTTTTAAAAATATAAATGTTATCTTTTTCTCTGAAAGTTTTATTATTAATTCATTTTTGGATAATGTAAAATGTAATCAAGTAAATCTTTATTTTTTGTTAGAATGAGAAAAATGAATGTAAATTAAAGAATTATAATTTAGAGAATAATTCATATGATATTTTACATAATTAAAAGTTAAATTGATGACAGCTATAATAGTAAAAGACTTAATTAATATAAGAAATCTCTTAACAAATAAAATAATAATACTTTATATTGTAGAGATCAAATTAATAATAATTTATTGTACTAGTACGACAAAAATAAGAATATACTTTATTTTAAGTGGAGTGCCTCCTCTCATTGCCTCATACTTCATGTAATATTTTAATCCTTTTTAACAACAAAATTACGGTATTTTGACACGTGACGTCAAAATACAATGAGCTGAATATTTGTTCGAAAGTTTTAGAATATTATATCATACTTCAAATCAGCTTTAAGCCTCTCTTTAATCGACAACTGTATGATAGAATATAGCGAATAGTGAGAATATATCCACCGTTTTTGAAACATATTTTATTCGCCCCACTCCTTCCAAGTTTTTTTCTTTCTTCAATTAAACACCATTTTTTAATCCTAAATTAGAGCCATCACATTCAAGTAAAATGTCAAATTTATATAAACTTAATAAAAAGAAAGATTTAAATAAACAATGGACATTATGCATATAAGATTTATAGTTTATTTGGTTCTGTAGAAAAGCAATGGAAGGATTGAGGACAGAGGAAAATAAAGATAGCATTTCACAATCCTTTTTTTTTTTTTTTGATTGACTGCATTTCACAATCCTTGCTCTGTTAAATAAAGAAGAGTGTGTATCATTAAAAAACGAAAGAATTTATACGGATTCTAGCTCAATTTATGTTCTGTCCTATTTTGAAGAGAAAAGAGAAGAAGAGAAGGTTTATATGGGTATAAAGATAAAATTATTCTTTTTTATTGTATATATTTTTTTTATTTTGGGTATTTGTACTATATATATATATATATAATTTTTTTCTTTTCTCTTTTTATACAATTAAATAAGAAAAAAATCATTTTTTTTTTCATTTTCTCCCTTGATATATAACCTAAAAAACATATATATCATTTTCTAATATTTTTTTTCCAATCACTTTTTACCTGAACCAAACATAATCTTTTCTTATTGGGTAGAGGTGGTTAACATAATTACGGAAATAAAATGATTAAAATCACAGCTATCTCAATGTCATAGTTCGAATTCGAAGAAAAAGGTTTGCTAAAGAATACACCCTCGATGATAGTGACTCCACGGTGCAACCAATGCCTTTTATGGTAAATACGACACAATTTTCAGCCACTAGATGTATGGATGAATAGGTACATGACACATACAAAGGTTCTGGGGAACCCTGCTTTCCTGTCAAGCAGACGCCCCTAAAGGAGAGAATACCCTGTGAAAAAGGGACTAAAGTTAGGCAAATGAAATAGTGTTTATCAGGTACGCTCCTTTGGCATTTTGCTAAATTTATTTTAAAATATAAAGTGAATTTTTAAAAACATAATTTTGTTAAATGATAAAGTAAAATTATTTTAAAAAAATTAATTTCATATATTTTTAAAATTTGTTTGAGTATGACATTTAAACAATTTTACTTATTAAAAACATTAAATATATTTAAATTTCTCAAAAATAAATTTTTCCACAATAAAATTAGTTTTTGAGAATAAATAGAATGTAATCAGATTTTTAACTATATATATCCTGGCCTGTTGAATAAATAAGACTCATTGCCACCACCGAACATATGGATCAATTGATGTAAGATTGTTCTAAATTAAATAATGACATTGAGTTCGAGCTTTGCGTATGTAATTTTATTAAATACTTAGAAAGAGAGCTTTACTCATAATAATCTTACCAGACTTCAAGCAGGATTGCTTTTTATGGATAATACTTGGGTCTCTAAACAAAAAAAAAAGTCAATGCTTATTTAGTTAAATTACTCAAAAGCCATGAAATGTAAAAAAAAACAAAAACAAAAACAAATTTTCTATGCATTGTATGGGTATTTTAAATTTAAAAAAAATTATAACTAAAAATAAATTAAAGAAAATATTAAATATTTTTTATTATTGAATATGAAAATTTTATTATATTAAATAAAAATAAATTAAAAATATAAGACTTTTAAAATTAATGAAAAAAATAAGACACGTCAATTTTATTAATATAGTGTATTAAAATTTAAATTAAAAATTAAATTCAAATTAGAATTAAATATGATTACAATAATCTTAAAATTCAGTTTATCTAAAATAAAGATATTTTCAATTTGATACAGTATATCAATATTCAAAATTTAAATTAAACTAAATTGAAATAAAATTTAAGAAATAATATTTCAAAATAAAAAATTATAATTAAAAATAAGATTAAATGTTCAATGTAAAAGCAAATACATGACTTAATGAGAATTAAAATAACTTCTAAAAATGTTCTTATTCAAAAATAAAGATTCATAGTTATAATACATGAATAGATAAATAATACATCAAAATAATTCTTTTTCTTTTTTTTAGGGTACATCAAATTAATTCTTGAAATTATAGCTATTAGTCAACTTAGTCATTAATATTATAGAAAAATGAAATTTAATCCTTGATTTTGATAACTGTTAATGAACTTAGTTCCTAAAATTAACATCACTAGTCAATTTATTCCTTAATATTACGAAATCAATCAATTTGATCCCTAATGATTTCTGACATTATAAATCACCTTGATTGATGCACAACAAAGTCATAGACTAAATATATATCAATAAAATTCAATGTCAAAGAATAAAATAATATATTGTTATAAAAATCATAGACCAAACTCACAAGTAACAAAGACTAAAATGATTTACAGTCGCTAACTTTAAGAATTAAAATTACTTTTTCATAAATGACTATTAATTATAATTTTAATATAATAAAAATAATTATAATTTTAAAGACTAATTTAACAATTTATTCAACAAAATGGAAGGAGCCAATAAAAAGGAATGTGATTCACATTTTAATGCTTTCGTTTATGCCGAAAGGCAGATTTTTTGTCTATGTTTAAAATGAAATTAGCAAATATTTCATGAAGAAAAATTTAGAAAAATATAAATTTAAATTAATTTAATAATTAATAGAAATTATAAGAAATGCTTATATAATCAATTTATAATATTATAAGTGTAAGAAACTTGATACCAAGCACTAATTGATCTTGTCATTACATTATTCGTGTCAGTGTGTGTGTGACTCTATGAGTGAGTATATGTATGTATTTAGTTTTCCACATAATTAAATATGATCATTTATCTAATTATGGGATATAGTTTTAGAACATTTAATTGATTTTTTGATTCAATAAAATAAATTATGATTATAATTAATAAGTAAGTCATATATTATTTAATATCTATAAATATAAATTGAAAATATTTTCAAAAAATATTTTTATTAATATAAAATTTTTATAATGAAAATATAAATTTTAATAAATTACAAGTGTTTATATTTTTTTTAAAAAAAACAAGAAATTATTCTAACTAATAGAAAATTGTTTAGTAACAATTTATAAAAGTCTTATTAATGTAGGTAAAAGAAATTTGAAATATTATATAAAGAAAATAAAAATAAAAATTAAAAAAATTAATTTCATTCAAAATAAAAATTTAGAAGATACATGTTTTGTAAAATGACAACAAGTAGTTATATAAGAAAAGGAGATACATATAATGATATAAAGATTTATTTTTTTATGTACAATGGTAACATTGAGGTTAAAATCTATTACCTCATGCAAGTTATTTCAGGGTCGGCACTGGGCCTAGTCCAGAGGGGTGACGGCCTAGGGCCCATGACTAGAAAGGGCCCCAAAATTTAAAAAAAAACAGTATATATGATTGTGTAGAAATTTTTGTATATTGTTTTTTATAAATAGAATAAAATTATTGTCTCGTTTTATATCTCTTTTTTTTATTCAAATTAAAAAGTGACATGTGATTAGAAATTATCACTCTTTTTGTTGTTAATTTTTTCTGATGTGTTACATTCATAAATCCATGTTGAATGAATTTTTAGTTCAAAGTGACATATCAACATGTAATGGATCTATGATAGTAGAATTAATTTTTTTTTAACAAGATAAGAAACACAAATCAAAACTCAAATTATAAAGGAATTAAAATGAAAAGTTAGTATATTAATAAAAAACAAAAATATATATAAGCTTTAATAAGAAATGATGATATTTTATTGTTGATAGACAATAGCAAGAAGCTAGAGCATTTTCTTGGAGGGAACTAAATGTAAAAATTAAATTTAATTATAATTTTAAAATTATTATATTAAATTTAACCAACAGCTACAAAATTTATAATAATTAACCACATATCATGAAAATCAAAATTAAATAAATTAAACAAAAGTTACAAGATTAGTTGTAGAGGGAGAAAAGAGATTTGGTTTTTAAAATTTATGGAAACAATTTTAATGATTGGAAATCTTATATATTTAGATATCATTTTTGAAGTTTTAAAAGCATAGTTGACCCTCAAATTTCGTTTAAGCATAATTTAATTTTTAACCTGATAATAATAAGAATAATATATTCTCTACTTCAAACAATGAAATAATATTTTAATTTCTTCTTTATTAAGAAACATATTTAGGAAAAAAAAATAGAAAGACCTAAAAAATTATCGGAAATGGTGGTTGTATACTTTCTAAGAGGTGTATCTATCTTGAATGGTAAGAAAGATAGGAAGAATAGAGAAAAAATGTGAGATGTAATAAAAGATGTAATTAGAAAGGAATAGATAAATAAAAAGAAAATAAAAATGGAGGAGTTATAAGAAATAAAATTATATAAAATCATTATTGAAAAATTATATATACGTATATAGTGTGTATAGTTTTTTTCTTTTTTTCCTTTCTAGGGTTACATTATATATAAATATTTGTGTGTATGTATTTTTTTAGATAGAACATAAATTGAATTATAGACGATAATATAGGAATAAATTGAATAAAATGTGATATATCTTTATGAGATTTGTTAAAACTATATTATTTGTTTAATACAATAAAAAGTGTAATTTTTTAATGCAATTATGTATCTATTATTTTATGCAATATATATTTACATTTTCGAATACTTGTATATCAGGGGACTTTATCTACTATTTCGCCCCGGGCCCAAAAAATCTCAGGACCGGCCCTGAGTTATTTCAACTCCTCACCATTAGGATTACCCTAATGGGTTTGAGATGCATATAAAGATTATTCTTCTCTTAAGTAATATGAAAACTCAGTTTATTAAATAAAAAATAAAATTTCTAATGCAATACTTGTACAAAAGACAATAAGTAAAAATAAAATCCAAAAGTCTAAGCTAACAAAGCATCTGATAACTCATGGATGCAAAATTCCTAGCAACTTTACTAACCTTTACTGTTAACCAACACTTTTCCATTATTTAACTATTACAATAATTGTTTTCACATGAAAAAATTATTCATTCTCGCATTCTTTAAGTTAGGGGTGTTCACTATCGGTGATCGGTATTCATGACTTGTCCTACTAAATTTACTAACTTTGACTCAACTCAAAATCAATTTTGATGAATTTAAGTTTTAGAAATTAAATCTCGTGTATCTTGAAAAGAGATTCATGTTATATTTCAAAAAAAAAAAAACTTTTTTCAACAATTATATCTTAATAATAAGACCTTTTAACTTAATGAATGATATTTTGTAATTTGTATATCATAATATTATATTTAGTTATACAAAAAGTTAAGATTATATATTTGTTAATAAATCAGGTTGACTTGATTTTATTTAATATATTGTCTGACCTTGATCAAGTTATGTTCAAATTTGAATAAATGATTCTATCAAAATTTCAAATTGAGTTGATAGGGGTGTGCAAAAAATCCGTACCGAATTGAACCACTCCATAATCGAACAAAACCTAATTTTAAAAACCGAACCAGTTTCAAAAAATCTGAATCGAACCACTTCCAAACCGTTTTTTATAAAGCGGTTTGGTTTGGTTTTAGTTTAGTTCTTTAGCTGTGAAATGGATAACCGAACTGAACCGCACCAAATCGAATTCAAAATAACCAAACTATATTTTTAAAAAAGGGACTGAACTGTTTTTTGAAAAGTAGTTCGGTTAACCGAACCGTTTTTCAGAAAACAATTCGGTTTGGTTCAATTCATTTTTTGAAGTATCTATTTTTTCCACAGTCCTAGAGTTAAGATAAATATAAACTTCAACATGTCGGGTGCGGTGAACAACCCTTACTTTAAGTACTAGTGGATATGATGAAATCCGACTTGGGTCCCTTCTATTTTGATTTTACTTTACTGATTTATTTAAGTCGAATTTAAAAGATTTCCAATCACTTCTTTTTCAGCAAAAAAGAATGGAATCTAACAAAATACTTCCCTACACGTTGCTGATGCTAAATGCGACAGTCGTATGTAGGCGGTGTCTCGCACTAAGTAATTGATATAATTAAATATATTTTGCCATACACGTAGACAGGGTAAAATAAAATCATATATTTTTTTGACAGAAAAAAATAATATCATATATCAAACTTAGTCAAGATATATTTTTAATAACTCTTTATTATAAGTAGATTTATCAATTTAATTATTAAATTTTAAGTGCTTATAAAATAAAAAAATTATAAAATTTTACACGATTAAAAAATTATTTGATATTTTACTGCTTTGCTTTATTTTAATGTATAACATATTATTTAAAATAGACTCCAGTTTTCATATATTGTTAGTGTAAAAAATTTTGTACTGTCAACTAGATAGAAATTATTCAAAATATGACTTTTAAAATAATTATTACAAAAGTTAATAATTTTATCATATATGATAATTGGTGATTAGATGAAAATGTAAAAAGCTTTTACATTATGGGTACAAATTAATTAAATTCTTTAAAATATAAGTAAATAATTGTTAATTGTTATACACACACACAACTGTTTAAATTATATAAAATTATATATATATATATATATATATATATATATTATCATCACGATAATATTATATAATATAATAATTAGATTGATCAAACTTATTTATGAAAAAATGATCAGAAATTTTATTTCTTAAATTTGATTTCTTGCACTATATATATATATATATATATATATATACACACACACACACAGAGAGACAATTATTCCATATTATATTAAGATTTATAAAAAAATGATACACAAATTTTAGATGAAGAAAAGTAGATTACCTTTTACATAATTCAAATTACTTTTCAAAACTAAATTATTGTTTTCTTCGGTTGCCGTTCCTTTTGGTTTAGTAAATTCTTTTTCTCTTTTTCTTCTTTGAATCCGAATCCTAGATAGACGTCAACAAAAACAAAAGAACTGGCCACAGTTCTTCTATACAAGAAAAAGGTTATTTTTATGTTTAATTTTTTAATTTCTTTTTAAAAATGTAAAAGGTATGAAAGTATAAAAATTACATACACGAATAACAATTTTTTTCCCTTTATTAGTAGATTTTGTAATTTTAACATTTTTTATTTTTACATTTATCTTTTTTTTTTTAAATTTCTTTCTTTCTTTTTCATCAAATCACCTATCATGTTTATTACATTTTATCTTTTTTTTTTTTCAATCTATAATCTTTCCTTCCAAAGTATAAATACCTCAAAGAATATAAAAAATTTGAAACTTTGATTAAAAATTCTTCCCTCCAATTAAAATATGGAAAATGCTGGTAACACACTTTCTAACAACTAGCAACACATTCTTTAACATACTCTTTCTAATACCCACTTATTGTGTGTATTAATATTAATAAGTGAAAGATTTTGAAATATTAATAATATTATTTGGCTTAAATATTTTTTTAGTTTCTCAAATTTGAGGTCAAGTTTATTTTTAGTTTCTCAAACTTAAAAGTAATTTTTTTAGTTCCCTAGTTTAAAAATAGTCAACTTTTGGTCCTTATTTTGTAATTTTTGGAATCTTTGATAAGGACCAAAAGTGGACTATTTTTAAATTAAAAGAACTAAAAAAATTACTTTTAAATTTGAGAGACTAAAAACAAAAATTTGATCCAAGGGACTAAAATGATAATCAAGCCATATTATTTTCATCCGTGAAAGATTTAAAGTCAGTCATATTTTGTCTTTTAAAAATAAAATTGTTGATCAATTTAATTCCTAAACTAATTAATTAATATTTTTATTTTAAAAAATGTGATCAACCCTAGGTGTTACATTATATCACCTATTATTTGTATACTTTTCTCTTTTTTTTTTACTCTCTCACTATGTGTTAAGTAGCATTTATCTAAAAATCATTTTTGTTTCTTAATTTCTCTTTTGTTTTTAAAATACGAACAGTAACCCACAAGCACGGTAAGTAGTGGTTGCTCTCTCTTTCCTAACACTATATATATTGTTATCCTTCCGCTCGCTTCTTTGTGTGCTTCTCGTGCCTTCCTCACTGCATTGGGACTCTCTTCTCCTCTCTATTCATCTGCTTCTTCACGCATACATCAAAATAACCACAGTACCCAATCTCTGAGATGATGCCGCCTCAGCAACTAACAACTATCACATCAAACATTCCGGCCGTCCCCAACCGGCCGGAAAATAGCTCCGTCCATGCTGAGCCACCAAGCCCCTCCACCAATGACATCAAACCCTCTTTGATGAGCAATGACATTCACAACAATAATTCTCAGCACCGCCCTGCTCCTTCAGCCGCCAGATTTTCTATTCTTCACCAATCCTTGCGCCCCGTTACCCTCAAAGTACTCATCCATTTCTCAACGCACACAAACATATATATATTCATTCTCTCATCACCTTTAATTTCTTCTTTTGGGCTTTTTTTTTTTTTTTTCATTATATCTTTCGTTTGTATCAGCTTTTAACACAAATTTGGAAAAAAAAAATATTTCTAGAAATAAATCTTTCCTCTTAAACTGCTAAAATAAAGAAATTATTTCTTTAAAATAAACTAAATCGAAAGGCATAGAAACAATTTATTTCTAAAAAAATAATCACTTTATTTTTTAAAATAAGAGTAAATATAAGTGCACTGATGCTATAAAGACTTTTTACAATACTATCTAATAATAAATTATTATGTATAGTAAGTTTGTTGATTGTTATAATATAAATACTTTAAAAGTTATATTTACTATAATTTCTGATTAGTTCATGGTGTAAATTTTTTTACACTAACAATGTGTAGATATTAAAGTCTTAAAATAATTGAATCAATATGTAATTAATTAATCATGTGGTTTGTTTAGTTAGTTAATATGTTGTTTAAGTTTTTCTAACGTTGTAATATTTTTGCATGTAGTTTGAGGATGTTTCCTACAACATAACCTTTGGAAGGGGCAAGAATGATTGTGTATCTTCACAAAAGCCAAACCTCAAAAGGAAAGTGCTGAATGGTGTGACAGGTATGGTGGGGCCAGGGGAGGTGATGGCAATGTTGGGTCCCTCAGGGAGTGGCAAGACCACCTTACTCACCGCCCTCGCCGGCCGTCTCATTGGAAAACTCTCTGGGGCAGTCACATACAACGACCACCCTCTCTCTAGTTCTATGAGGCGTAGCATAGGGTTTGTGTCCCAAGATGATATGTTATACCCTCACCTCACCGTGCTTGAGACTCTGACTTATGCTGCTATGTTGAAACTTCCTAAGAGTTTGACTAAGGAAGAGAAAATGAAGCAAGTTGAAATGATCATTGTAGAACTAGGGTTGTCCCAGTGCCAGAATAGCCCTATTGGTGGCGGTGGCACCTTGTTCCGGGGGATTTCCGGTGGGGAGCGAAAGCGGGTCAGCATCGGGCAAGAGATGTTGGTGAACCCAAGTTTGTTGTTGCTCGATGAGCCGACGTCCGGGTTGGACTCCACCACGGCCCAGCGCATCGTGGCGATGCTCCAGAGTCTCGCTCGAGGCGGCCGGACGGTGGTGACCACCATTCACCAGCCTTCAAGCCGGTTGTATTGGATGTTTGACAAGGTGGTGGTGTTGTCGGATGGGTACCCGATTTTTATTGGGCAGGCGGGTCAAGTCATGGATTATCTTGAGTCCATTGGGTTTGTACCCGCTTTCAACTTCATGAACCCAGCTGATTTTCTGCTTGACCTTGCTAATGGTAAGTGATTTGACCTCGTTTTAATCTCAAATGTTTGATTTTTTGAAAGTGACATGGGAGAAAGTCTAGGATTTTGTTTTGTGCATGTTAATTTGTCCATGGCATATAACCCATTAGAAATGGACACAAAAGAATGTGTTTTACATTTGGTTATTATTAGGTAAGGGTTCATTTTCATAATTAAATAATGCTGGTGCAAAAGGGTTGGAGATTCTTACCCATGAACCTTGTTTTCAAGGTGGCAATTGCTAATGGGTCATTAAAAGCAATGAGTTGATTTGACTATACCATAATCCTTCTTCAGTCAGTTTCACAACATGTGAGTATCTTTTGTGTATACTTGGATCAACATACGAGAAAACTTTATGTAATAAATGTCAAAGGTGGTTGATATGGTCTAATTTCCATGACCTCATAAAGTTTTATAAGAGATATATACGTTTGTGTTTAGAATTGATTTGGGCTTTTACTTCAGATTTGCCCTGAAATCTTGCCCCCATGTTTAGATAGATGGGCCCATTTTCCAATCATAAGTGCTTACAAAACATATCAACTGACTCATTGAAGAGATTTTTTTTTGAGATATACTATTCCTATAATAATTTTTTATAATGCTCTTTACAGTTTATTATTTTTCTTAATCTTTCTATCATATCAATCATTTTATTTCGTATTTTTCTTTCTTTTTCCCCTTTCAATTATAAGTGCTTGTTTTTCTGTTTCCAAAAATTTATTTATTTATTTATTTATTTTTAATTTAAGTGTTTGTTATTTATCTTTATCTTTTAGGAAAATGATACTTGCATATAAATTTATCTTGTAGATCTCATAGGAGAAACTCATGTTGAATTATTTAAAATTAGAGATTATTGAACTAAGATATTGTTTATTGACTCTTATTTCTTTGAATTGACAATACCTTTTCCCTCTCATACCTTTCCGACCACTTTTATTTTTCCTTCTACAAGTAAAACTCCTTTGGCAGAGTAATTTTTTGTCTTTAATATTGTGCATGCATTTAAACACAGCCTTTAATTTCATCATGATGGTCCTTATGCACTATGCGAGTGTGATATTAGCCATGCTAAGAAAATTTAAAAAGCTTAGTTGATTCTAATATTGAATTTAATATTGTGCATGCATTTAAACACAACTTTAATTTTATCATCGATGGTCCTTACGCATTGTGTGAGTGTGAGATTAACTGTGATAAGAAAAGTTAAAAGTTTAGTTAATTCTAACATTGAATTTACATGGACAATTAAGCTCAATTTCCTAGAATTTAAACAAGATATTTGAGTGCCAGAAATTATGACGTTGGAAGCATCTTCAATAATGATTTTCATGATTATGCTTAGATTTTAGTTTGGTCATGATCACAAAAAAAAAAAAAAATTGGCATGACATGGATTGAACTTCTAGAGAGACAAGTAAATGAACTTTCTAATTCTTTACATTTTTGGGTTTGCAGGCATAGTTGTTGATGTCAAACAGGATGAGCAGATATATCACCATGAGGATCAAGCTTCAATCAAACAGTTACTAGTTTCGTCTTATAAGAAGAACTTATACCCTCTTCTCAAACAAGAGATTCAACAGAATCATAAAGAACTAGCATTTTTTACTTTAGGAACATCCAGAAGTAAGTGAAAATTTCTGGTTCACTTCGTATTGCTTTTCCTTTATAGCAGTATAGAATAGGGTTATAGAATAGCACCATGGCTAAATGAGTAAATGATCTTTAAATGCATGTTTGGTAGGTTCTGAGAACCAATGGACCACTAGCTGGTGGGAGCAATTCATGGTTCTGCTTATAAGGGGTTTAAAGGAAAGGAGGTATGAATCTTACTCAGGCTTAAGGATTTTCCAAGTCTTGTCTGTCTCAATTCTCTCAGGACTCCTGTGGTGGCATTCTGATCCCTCACATATACAAGACCAGGTATCTTGAAACTGTTTTGTATTCTTTTTTTGGTTCTTTTATTTTTGTGAGAATTCAAAAATAAATGGATATTATATTGTTGGTGTACAAGTGTGAGTAATGTAATTAAGAAGTCCTACATTGGATAGAGATGAGTATATCAAGTAACATATAAGTGAGAAAGACCCATAGACCTGATGCCTTAAGGTTTTGGGTTGGATGTGGTGTCAAGTTCACTTTTATAACTGTGCTCATGGCCTATTGGTGAAGATCTCCCTGGTCTATCCTTGGTATTCTCAACATATATAAGATAATGGATCAAAATCAACAATTACTAGACAATTTGCTTGGGTTATATATTCAATTACATTCAACAAAATAGGAGTTACTTTCCCTTGTAGTATAATAGTGCTCATAACAATTTTATATCCTTGTAACAGGTAGGCCTGCTATTCTTCTTCTCCATTTTTTGGGGATTCTTCCCTCTCTTCAATGCCATTTTTGCTTTCCTTTGGACCGGCCAATGCTGATGAAAGAAAGATCATCTGGCATGTACCATCTCTCCTCCTATTATGTTGCCAGGATGGTTGGGGACTTACCGATGGAACTTGTGCTTCCTACCATCTTTGTAACTATCTCTTATTGGATGGGTGGTCTCAAGCCTTCTTTAGTTACATTTGTGTTAACACTCTTGATCATGCTTTTCAATGTGCTGGTTTCTCAAGGAATAGGCCTAGCACTTGGGGCCATTCTAATGAATGTCAAACAAGCCACAACCTTAGCTTCAGTGACTATGTTGGTGTTTCTTTTGGTTGGGGGTTACTACATTCAACAAATGCCATCTTTTATAGCTTGGTTGAAGTACATTTCTTTCTGTCACTACTGCTATAAGCTTCTTGTAGGAGTGCAGTACTCAGTAAATGAAGTCTATGAGTGTGGACCAGGTTTACATTGTAGGATAAAAGATTTTCCTGCCATAAAGTGTCTAGGGCTTGATAGTTTATGGGGAGATGTGGCTGTATTGACTGTAATGTTGATTGGATATAGAGTTATGGCTTATCTAGCTTTGAGGATAGGGGTGCATCATTGACTACTAGATAATTCATAGTAGATCAAGGATTTAGGGCAATAATATTGAATATTTATACCTTTGTTGTTCCTGTCATTGCGGCAGTTGAAGTGGTAATTCAGTTAAAGCTGCAACAGGCACATTTTAAATCCTTATGATTAATTGATATGAAATGATGCAATTAAAATATGTTTAGTTGTAGTCCACATTTTTCATGTAACTTTTACTGTAATTTTGAATGCAGCATATTTAAATCCTTGTGATTAATTGAAATGAATTGAAGCAATTAAGATTTATATAGCTGTAGACTGTAGTCCATATTTTTCAAGTAACTTATACAGTACTTTCAAATACAAACTTAAATCCTTGTGATTAATTGATATGAAATGGAGTAATTACAATTTGTATAACTATATCACATTTTTCATGCTACTTTTACAGTAATTTCCCATGCAACATGTTTCAATGATAGAAATAAAGAGAAATTAAGAGCTGATAAAGCTAGCAAAAGCAAAATGTTATTGTGTTGTATTTTTATTGTGCTCTCCATCAAAAGCTTTGAAATTTGAAAGTTCATTCCAAAAAAAAATATATATTAAGGAATTAGAGATAGGAAAACAAAGAACGCAGAAAATATATTAATAATGAGTGGCTTTATAGAAGTTTCCTCCTTAACATCATCCATCCTAATCTTAATCACTAAATAATGACCTTACATAAAAATGTTGTACGGTAGGAGTGTTATCTTATCATATATATGTTTTACATAATAAATTCTCCTTCTTTTTCTCTTGTCTTTAAGCAACACGTCCTCTATATATGTTGAATATGTAAACCAATATGATTAGCAATAAGAAGGTTCTAAATAGTAGTTGCTATCGCAATTACATTGTAATTATTGAAACTGCAAAAAATTACAACAGCAATGAGATTGCTAAGACCTCTAAAATAGTAATATTGTGGTCTTAATGGTGATGGTGGCAGTGGTCATAGTGATTTGTAACTAAGGAGAAAATTTTCATATTCTTCATCAATATTTTAGTATTAAAATGTCCATGCTGACATTAAAAAGTTGCTTTGGATCTTCAAGAAAGTATAATGTTGGAATTTAAAACATTAGTAATGAGAGTTCTCACTTGAAGCTTTCATTTCCTGTCTTTGTTTATCTGTCAGACTAGTAGCAGTAACAACCCCCAAAAGAAAGGCAAAGAGTAGTTCATACTATGTAACATTTGTTATCTTTCTTTTTGTTACTTTTGCACTTGTGTGCATTCATTAATGATTCTTCCAAAAATTTTAAAATTGAAATATTAGTCTAATTAGTTGAACGCTCATGTACATCTTCTGTTTTAATGAATTTAACTTGGAGCAACCTTTTGATCACGACTCTATGGAAATGATTTGATGAAAATAATTAGTTATGCACATTGAACTAGAGGATGGTTGTTTATATTTTCAAGGAAAAAAATGTTATATGTCTTTAATCTTGCTACATTAAGGAATCATCCATCCTAGAAATTTGAAGCTTTTAAAGAAATGTGCAGACACACACACATATCACATATCTATTTTTTAAAACTTGTAATCATTTAAACCCCTTTAGTCCTCCATAATCACAAGTCAATTGGTTTAACTATGCTTAGCTTAATTTCAGACAATTGATTTCTCACCAAATACAAAAGTATGTACGTAAATACATATTGTAAAATTTATCTATTATCAATTAATCCTAGAGTTGGTTGTATAAACAGTACCTCTAGACAATAAAAATTATGTATAATAAATTATGCAACATAGTTAATTTATTGAGAAATTCAAATTCTTTGAAAGCAAGAGCATTTTCTTGCTCTGTGCTATTATGCTAGTTGTATACGCCTTCATTGTCTGGTGTCCTCTTTAATGACTATTCTGAACTGTTATTTGTAGATTCTACCAAATTAGCTAAGATCTTAGATAACTGACTTGTCCCAAATTGACTGAAATCATAAGGAGATCTGGTTGAGGCTCTATCTTCATAAAAGTACCACTTTTCCACTTTCCTTGTGTATTAGGGATACTACTTTTCTTATGTTGGCACCATGGCATGTATGGGTGTTTCATTCCTCAAGTATGATCATCAATCTCACTCACTCATATTCACTCACATTTGCAAACCTTTTTGTTAATTTAAGCATCAAAATGTCTTTGTAGATACCTTCATTTTTTTCCACCATTGGAGATTTGAGATTGTAACCTAACAAATTCACAATGAAGGTGCAGGAGTTACGTCAGGAATCCCGGGTAAGAACAACTACATTTTTACTAATGTAGCTAAATTAGTACACATTAAGTTGTACAAAGCAAGAAAAACCTCTCCCCCCTTGGACACTTTTAAAGGTTTCTCTAATTTATTTGTTCTTAGACAATGGCATGCTTGAATTTTTTTTGTTGCTTTAATTAAGTGAGATGGGAAGTCTCTAGCTTTAAGCCATATTCGAAAATGATCTAGTTGTTTAAGGAGCCTTCATTTGAATGCCACATGGTATACATTCCTTAGTGGTATATTTGTTAAAAATGGTATGCATTCCTTAATGGCATCAACAATATTGTAGAATATATGAATCCAATAATATCTGTTAAAATTTCCTTAGGTAAAGAATCAGATGCTACAACATCTCATTATAAGCATCCAATTCAGTTTATTCCATTCCCCAAGAAGGTTGGTTGTTGGTAATTTGATGGAATAGCATTGAACTTCATGTTATTTTCAAATTCATCTATAAATGGATGTCTCTTGCACCCACTTGGATAATTGTAAGAACAATTTTAGCAAACTAAGAACACTTTTCTTAGAAAATAATTGTAAAATGGCATTACTCAAAGCTGAGAAACCTGTTGGCTCTCAGTCATCAAGGCAAGTTAAGAAAGAACCTACAAAACCTAATGGTAGTACTCCAAAAGCTCCACCTTCCAAGCCAGCTCCAAAGAAACATAGTTTGTACTTGTGTAAACACTGTGATATGTCTTCATTATACAGAAGGTACATATCAATTTAAATTTGTCTTCATTATATAGGCATGTGATTATTGGCCTACGCACAAAGTTTGTACTTGTGTAAATATTGTGATATGGTATAAATTTAATTGGAATTCACATATCTATATCTATCTATCTATATATATAGTAAAGGAGACTTGAACTTTTGTAAGCCGTTGATGGAGACTAAAATTTTATAATAGCTGTTGAATCTAATAAAATTTAACAGAATTAATTTTATTTAATGATGAATTAAATTGTTCACATTAATGATATTTATTACACAGGTATTAATGTAACACTTAATGTTTTAATGTAATATTTTTTATAAATATATAAACAATATTTTATTTAAGTAGTATTAAATATTGTATTATAATTTAAATTAATATTAAATATAAATTTATTAAATGTATGACCTTTCATCAGAATCTATCTATATATGTGTGTGTGAAATATTTTTAAATAAAAATAAATTATAATAAAATTTAATACCTATATATATATATATATATTAATATATATTTTAAAACCAAAAGCTGATAGAAAAAGTTAAATATATACATAATATAATAATAGCATTAAATATTATATTAATACTTATGCTCAAATTTATTTTTTTAAATTAGTTTCTTTAAAATATATTTCAAAACTTTTTTCTTAAAACATAATAATAACATCAAATATTATAATATTATAAAAGGTTAGATATATTTTAAAACTAATGATTTCATAAATATGTAGTTAAAGTTAAAATGATTCATAATATTTTATTTTAATTAATAATTTAGTAAATAATTAAAAATAAATTATTATCTATATACATAAGTTTAGATTTTATAGATAATATTATAAAAAGTTAGATATTTATCAAACCTAATGAGCTATTATATATATATATATATTCATATATTTTTTTAATTTAGTTATTAAAATATATTTCACGAACAATAATAATTAAAAATAATGATATTATAAATATGTAGTTAAATTTTAAATAATTATATATCTATTAAATATAGACTTGAACTAATGTGAGTCATTGATGGATATTTGAATTTTACAATAGTCGTTGATTGGATCTAATTAAATTTAAATGACCTAATTATATTTAATGAATTTAATTATATTAAATTAGTATTTAATGATATTAAAATAAAGAATGAAACTATTTTTAAATTCAATACTACTTATAACTATTAATTAAAATTAATATTATATTACTGTTTCTGACTCTTGGCAATTAAGCTGATAGATTGCATTCTCTATATAAGCTTGAGCAAAATACTATGAGAGTAAGCATTTTGGTCCCTCTTATTCTAATTTTAGAGGTTTCTCATTTATTTTTCTATTTTAGTGATTTACTTATCAATATATTTTATTTAAGCTTGACCGGTAAGCATTTTTGATTATGTCATTATATAACTTTATTCTATTGATCAACCCTCTTTTTTTTGTTTTTTTAACAATTTAAAGTGACTTTCTTTGTATTGATTCTTTAGTCATTAGCTTAATATA
This sequence comes from Spatholobus suberectus, assembly GCA_004329165.1. Classification (NCBI taxonomy): domain Eukaryota; kingdom Viridiplantae; phylum Streptophyta; class Magnoliopsida; order Fabales; family Fabaceae; genus Spatholobus; species Spatholobus suberectus. The sequence goes on from CM014730.1 coordinate 56,849,734, forward strand.
TTCTTTTATGTTATTATAGGGAGAAATATTGCACATAATACCAAGACAAGTTTGTAAGAAGAAAAAATATACATGAAATGTATATAACAAATTCTAATACACTTTGAGATTGTAAATATGAAATGAAACTTTTGTTTTTGTTACAATTTTTTTCAGGTTGCAATCGGATAAAGAAGAATCATGTGATAAGGAGCAAAATGACTTTTTTGAGGTCCTAGATGTATAAGAAAAAAGATTAATTTTATAGCAACGTTTTTAGTGTTTGTCCAATTAATTGTTAGTGATAAACATGTTTATGTTTGTGCAACCAAATATATTGTCTAATTAGTAAAAAAATTTACAATCAAACTCAACTCAATTTGTGTTAATTTAATTTAATTTTACATACTATTTTTTGCACTGTTAACAATAATCATAAATTTAATTTTAATAAAACTAAAAAAATTATTGAATCAATTTTATATGTCAATTAAAAAATAAAGAAAAAATATTTTAGCAATGACATAGATGATAATTGGTATACTACCTACCAATTTTAACTTTTGCAATACGCTAATTTGATAAAGTGTTAATTTTTTTGTAATTTTTTTCATTGAATATGAAGTTGAATTTTTCAATAAGAGACTTTTGTAAAATTGTATTAAATATATATTAAATATGAAATTGAATTTTGAAGTTAATCTATACGAGACTTCATTAAGGTTATTTCAAAATTCAGTCGTCGAATAAAAATATCAAAACATATAAATTAATTAAAAATTTTAAATATTTATAAATAAATTAAAATGATAAAAAAATTTAAAAATAAATATTACGTAAAAAAGAATTAATATTTACAGATAAAGAAATCATAAAAACTATTTACAAAACAAATTACGATCAATTAATTAATATTAAAATACATGAATAATTAAATATATCTTTATTATTATTGTTCATAACACATATATTAAAGTAATAAAATTTAAATAGTAAAATAAACTTAAGAAAAAAATTAATGTAATTTTTAATGTCATTAATTTAGTATTTTTGTAAATATATAAATAAATTAGTATTTTTGTAAATATATAAATAAATAATTTTTTCTCTCTGTATTATTAATTATTTTTTATATTTATTAAGCATAATACATAATTATTTTTATGTTTCCTTTTGAATAAAAATTATATTTCTATTATAAGAATAAAAGTATTTTATTATTGTATGTATCACTATTAATTTATATATTATTTTATATGTATTTTTTCATGTCATCTATTATTTTAACAATAAATATAGGTAAAAAATTTTAATTATAAAAATAAAAAATATATGTTAATATAATATCCACAATAACAAACATAAAAACTCAATTTTATATATTCTTGAGGTTTACTTTTAATAAATAATTAAATTGATTACTTTAATGATAATTATTACATAGTTTTGATCATTGAAATTAATAATAATATAATAATAATAAAAAATAATCATAAGTAGAGTTCTTTAAAATTTATAAGGGTCAATAATATTATAGCTTTTTATCCTTATAAATTCAAACATTAATAATAATAGTAATAGTAGAGCATAAATTGATCAATTAAATAGTAAATAATCTATAACACTCATTAAATTTAATATAAAAATGATATACAAATAAAACAACAACAAAAGTAATAATAATAGAATTTGTTCATAATAGTCTATTATAAGACATAATAATTTTTAATTCTTATAAATTCAAACATTAAAGAATAATAAATACCCATTACATATCATAAATATAAAATAGTTGTAGAGTATGCAATAATAGTATAGTTAATATTATTAATAACTTTGTCTTTTTGAATTTACTTAGAATGAGAAATAAAAATAGTAACACATGAAAAATAACATGTAATAATATTAAAAAAAAAATTAGTAACATACGTAAATAATAATTCGTATAGATAAATAATCCTTATAATAGTTAAATTATCATATATAAAGTATGAAACATATAATAATCCTTATAGATAAATAACTTAAAATATAAAAAGTAATGAAATTGAAATCAAAGAAATAATAATAATAATAATAATAATAATAATAATAATAATGACAGAAAAATCTCATTGCACTGATCAGGAGCATTCAAATTATGTTGCAATGTGGTTAACCAACTCAACTTCAACAATATCACATAAATATAATTAATATCTTCAAAATGATTAAAAATATAATTTTAAAATAATTAACAACTATATCTATTTAATAAAAATCATACTATTTCAACAAATTCAAAATAAATTTTAATTTTTACTATATTTAAAAATTATTAATTATAAACACATAAAAATCAAGTACATGTTAATATAATATCCATAATAACAAAAATGAACACTCAAATTTAAATAATTATAAATTATACATTCATATTTATTATGTTTACATTCTTTTTGAATTTGTACATTTGATATAAGTATTGCATCACTATTATTACTTGAAAAAAAAATCATAATAAATTTCAATAGACTTAATATTTTTTAAGATAGGATTTGCTCAATTAAAAATATAATTAATCATCTTCTTCAATTTTAATGTACTTATATTTAATATAATACTAAACATTTTAAAAAATGACACTTTTATTTATGTACATATATTTAAAAAAAAAAATACTAAATACAAATATCAAAAATATATAATTTAAACAAACCCGTGCAAGACATGAGTTTGAAATCTAGTAGTATAAAGATTTTATCATGGTCAACCAATCATAATTTATTATATCATTGGAAAGTAAATGTAAAACTATTCTTTTGTGATAACTATTTAAAAGTCATATTTAAGGTACTCTTTAATTAATTAACAATGTAAAAATCTTTATATTGAGAGTGTATCCATATTTAGCTCATATTGTATACACATTAATATCTTTATATGAGAAATGCTAGCAACACTCTTTATTATTGGCTAAATTTGATTAGAAATCACAAAATTTGTGGATTTTTCTTCTTATTTAATGAGTTTCACTTACAATTTTGTAGTTTTCGATAAACTTTAACCAATAGTAGAGAATGTGTTACAAGGAGTATGTTGCTACTTGCTAGCGCTACTTTCTTTATATTATTAGACTCTGTTCAATATGTATTATTATTAGAATGATGACTAAGAAAAATAGTTGTTGGAATATTGTGAAGAGTTTGTAAGCATGCTGTGCCATATACGGCTCTTCCATAATATGCGTTACTAGTACTTTACCACTTGCTTCTATTGCTTAATAATTTCCTGTGTTCTTTGATCACGATTTCTTGCTAAACACGGTCAAGATTATACTCTCTTTGATTCATGACCAAAGAATACAAAAGAAGACAAAAAAATAGATGTGGTAAATTACAGTCGTGTAGGATCAAAATAGAAGGGAATATCAGATAAAATTTCATTAAACCAGTTACGACAAAGAAGAGAATAAACAAAAAAAAATGCAAAAAGCAAAATAAGAATACACAAAATTTACATAGTTTGGCGACTTACATCCACAGACAGTCTTACTATGAACAAAAATAAAGTCTCAAAATAATTGATACAATGAACACTCCTATTTTAACTCTGACTCGTAACTCGATAAACTGATTCAAATTATAAGGAAATGCATAAAACGGGTCTGATCCATACCTTGCAAGATGCAATTGAAGATAAGTTGTTCTCTATAAAAAAGATAGTCACTATAGACACTCCAACAGATATATAGCTTGGACTTGTGGATGTTGGCGTAGCTTGAGAAGTTCTTTATATTTCCTTGTCTAATATTTTAATAACAATTATATTAACTATTTATATTTAGTGGGATGTAGTTTGAGTGATCTATTTATAGGATCCCATTAGACTATCAGAATGTGAATAGGGCTTAATGAGTGAATAGCATTATTGGTCCATTTTGGCATAGTGGGAATTGGGAACCCTATTGGAGTCAATAAATAAGAAAATCTGGTTATGATCTCCAATATACAAAGCCACACATTTATCTTTCTTTTCCTTATCTGAAGAGTTATGAAGGTCCCATTAAAAAATTAAGAAACTTTGATTAAGGAAGAACTCTTTTGTTCATGCTCATGATTATAATAAGTCTCCCTCAACAATCAAGTAATCAATAGTTATGGATTTAAGTATCTATTCTAATCCTTAATAATAACATGCTGTAGATCTTAGGGCTTTGGTGTATTGTTCTAGGATATATGCCTATAGAATTTTGACTTTTGCATAAAAAATAAAGAAAATAAGGATTAAGATTTTTCTTCCATCACTTCAGATGCAGCCTATTGACTTGGTCCATTTGCTTCCACCATAAACCTCACATTTTTCTCCTTAAAATTTTGAGCTCCAAAATATCGAGTCAGGTTACAATTTGGGATGACCAATTGATAAAATTCAGGACATCTCAACAATTTTCCACCTTGACTTGAATTTCCCAAGTCACCGAGAACCAAGAACAACTGTCTTGCCATCACACCTCGAAAGGTCTTAAGCTATAAAAAATTCACAAAGTCTAAGCTATGCTTAAATGCTTAAACTCCTAGTAGGTAAAGGCTTAGTCAAAATGCCTACTAGATTGTCTACAATGGCTATCTTATCTATGGAGAAGAACTTATCTTCAATCACATCTCAAATGAATTCAACCTGACATCAATATGCTTTAATCTTTCATAATAGATACAATTCTTAGTCAAACTTAATGCACTTTGACTATTACAATAAAGAATAGGTCTTGGAACATACACATCCAAAATATCAATAAGACACTGCAACCATATACTCTCCTTAACCCATTCTATCAAAGACATGTATTCTACCTCAGTGTTAGACAAAGAAACTATAGGCTAAAGTGTTTCTTTTCAACTTATAGCATGTCAATTTAGGGTAAAGATATAACAAGTCAATGATCTCCTTTCACAAATTTTCCTTATTTGAAGTACCAACTTTAAACTCCACCTTTTGGTTAACACCCTGATCTTAATCTTTGCTCCTTGCAAGATTACCAAGAAAGTGAGAAATTGAATTAGAAGTTGACACCATAGTCAAGCTTTCGTAATGTTTAAGAGAGACAAAGAATGTGAAATAAAAAAATGTAAAATTTGAAACTGTTGTTTGCATATTGAATGACTTAGGCATTATTTTGAGTGATTAATATTTTATCAAGAATGTAATCGCCAACTGTCATTAACTTAAGAAATTTAAGCAAGTTACAAGTTGTTGAAAGGCATTTCCCTTCTCCATATGAGTAGAAAGTGAGGAAGTAGATTAAAAATCAGAATGTTGATGTTGTAAAAGAATATAAAATATTATTGTTGAAGTGTTAATGCCACAATTTGCACTTTAGCTTATATATATATATATATATATATATATAGGGAACGTATTAAGTGAGAGGACTTTTTTTATGTAAGAGTGAGAGAAATGAATATTGACCATTAGATCTTGTCATAAATGGTCAAGATTAAACATACAAAGTCATTTGAGTTTTTAAAAAATCACATGACTTTTTAAGTAGTCACATAATATTAAATCTTGACCCTCCATGTATGATTGTATGGCCAATATTTACTCCTCTCACTCTCATAAAAGTGTCCCGCTCACTAGATATGTCCTCTCTCTCTCTCTCTCTCTCTCTCTCTCTCTATATATATATATATATATATATATATATATTGTAAAAACAAGTTTTGAGAATTTAACAATTAATTCTATATTGATAATAGATAAAATAAAGAAAATAAAAAAACAAAATGTTAATTGTATTTTAGTATCAATAGACTATGGGTCAAATTACAATAAATTTTTACTTATTAACCATTTACTAAGGTTTGTTTAAACTAATATTAATTTTTATATCACCTACAAATAAAAATAAAAGTGAGATAGTTCAATTTTATATTTAAGCATAAAAGGACCTTAGGAATTAATTTGCACTAAACTCTCATAAATCTTACTATTACTATGTTATTTTATTTGATCAAACTAATAATTAATTATTAAAATTGCTAATTTTCGGCTAGTTTGATATAATTGTATGATGAGGGATTTTGTTTGCACTTGTTTTTTTCTCTTCACGCCCATTGTTTGCTTTTTTGCATTATTTTTCTTAAAAAAAAAATATTCTTTTCGAAAACTAGTTTCTAAAAGTTATTTTTGAAGAATTTTTAGATGTCCCAGAAATTAATTTCCAGAATGTATTAAATACATTGTGGAAATTAATTTTTGAAAGGCATTTGTAGATTTCCTGGAAATTAATTTTTGGATTACATTTAATTCTTGAAATTAATGTATTATGGCAATTAATTTCTGAAATGTGTTAAATACATTTTGGAAATTAATCTCCAAAATATTAAAATTTTAACGGACTCTTTATTAATTTGACGGAGGAGGCGAAGACAAAGAAGACATGTGGGAGGCCATCCACGATAAGGAAAGGTAAAGGGCGTGCAAAAAAGGGAGAGAAAAGAGGGAAGTAGTGGCTCACTGGGAAGGGGTGCGACGCAAGTGAGGGGAGAAGGTGAAAGGGAAGGGGGTATTTTTAGAATTCAAAAAATAGAAAAAAAGGAGTGTAAAGAGAAACAAAAAAGGGTGCAAAAAAAAAGGATTTCGTATGATAAGAATAGTATGAAGCCCAAAAACTCAATGGGATCAAGCTAATGAAGACATTGGACTTTTTTGGCTGAAAGGATGGAATGAGGCTTGGCCTTTTGTGTAAAGGCTTTTACTATTTACACTTCCCCATTTACTAAATACACTTTTTTTTAATCTATAAAATTACATCAATAACTTTAATTTTTATCTCTTTTAAATATTATTCCTCACTTGTCTGTTTCACCTCACTTTCCCCCTTTGGTTTCAATGTACTCCCTCACCTGTAGTTTCATCACACTTTGGTTTTACCGTACTCTTTTACTTGTGGTTTTAAGCACTTCCTTCTCCCATTTTTCTTCTTATCATTTTTTGGCAATTATATTTCTGGCTAATAGAAATTTTATCCAAAATAAAAAGTCAGATAATAATAATTAAGAAAGGGAGGAGTATAGAGAAATCACAAGTAGAAGAATATGATGAAACCAAAGGAGAAAGTGTGATGAAACCAAAGAGGGAGTGTGGTGAAACCACATAGGAGGAGTGTGGTGATACGAGACAAACAAGGAATGATGTTTGAAAGATGTAAAAAAAAAAAAGTTATTTAAGTAATTTAATACAAAAAATTAGAAAAGATAAGTGTATTTAGCAAATGGGAGAGTGTAAATAGCAAAAGCCTAGAAGTAATAATGATAATAAAAAAATTATGTCTGGGCTCCCAATGGCTCAACGTTAATAGAACAGAATAAAGTGACAAAAGTTGGGCTTATGTTGGCCCAGTTTCATCTTTTATTAGTTTTATCTGTAAAGAAAAGCAAAAATAATAAAATAGAACTAAATAAAATAAAATACGTGAAATAAAATAAGATGCTAATTTCTTAATATATTGACAAAGGCTTGGGTTGGGTTGGGTTGCCTAGTTTCATTTCTATTAACACTATTTGCTAAAATAAGAAGGAATAAAAAATGAAAGTGAAATAAATAAATAAATAAACCAGACAAGAAAAATAAAAATAACAAAATTGGGTTTACATTACCCAAGGATACGAACGCGAATGTAAAAGAATATGGAAGTTGGTATTTACATATGCATCAATTTAAATATGCTTTGTAAGACACAAATGATGGAGGGATAAAATTATATGCTTTGGTTTAAACTTACTACTTTAAAGCTTTTTTTTTGGGTTAGTACTTTATTGCTTTAACTACTATCTAGACGTTGGTATTTACATATGTATTAAAATAGTTTGTAAATATAATAATGAATTGGTATATATTAAATTCATTTATATAGTTCATAACTGCTATATATTAAGAAATTGATATTAATTCATGTATTGTTGCTGTTTGAGATGTGTCGCCGACATAGGTGGTTTACACAATTAGAGAGTTAGCAAAATTAAATAATACATGTCTCCACACTTTATTATTATTATTATTATTATTATTATTATTATTATTATTATTATTACAACATCAACTAAAAATTAAGGAAAATCAATAAAAAAAAGTGTGGAGAAATGGGAGGAAAATAAAAAATTATGAGAAATTGACACGTGTCTAGTCATAGTCATTAGTTTAATATATTGTAAATATAAAAGATAAATGGTTTAATTGTATTTTTGATCCTCTTATTATTGTCATTTTTTAAATTTGGTTCTCCCATTTTTTTTTTCAAGAATTTGATTTCCCATTATTTTAATTGTGTATATTTTATTCATCTATTAACTTGACATCTAATATTTAATAGAAATGGTGATACTCTATTGCACATCCACATTATGACATCCATGTTAGCACTCTTCTACCATATCAATATTTTCGTTAAATATTAGATGTCAAGTTAATAAATAAACTAAAATTACACAATTAAAATAATAAAAGATCAAATTAAAAAAAAGGAAGAGAAACCATATCCAAGAAATGACCTTTTATTTCCATTTTTTTGGTTACATTCAAATGTTTAATTAAGCCTAAATAAATAGAAACCAAAACCATTTTATTTCAAATGTAGTTTGGATCGTATTAGTGTTAGGGTTTGCTATTCCCACCTTTTTTTTTTTTCCTATTCTCACCCAAGCTTTTACAAAATGTATAAAAAGACATTTTTACCCCCACCATTTTAAAATCCTTCACCTCCCTTCCCTCCCCCTTGCGCCTCCTCTCCACTTTTCCTTCCTTCTCCTCTTCTCCTTTGTTGGAGTTAGCCCCCACTCCTCCACCACATTCTCACTGCCACACTTTCGCCGTCACACTCTCCCTGCCACACTCATCGTCGTCATAGGTGAGTTTTTGCTTTTTTTTTTTTTTTTTTTTTAACTTTTAGATTCAGCAAAATCACGATTCTGTTGTATATCCAATCTATTTTTTTGTTGTTGTCATTATTTAATTAAGTTATGTTCTCGGTAATATTTCATTACAATATTTGTTACTTGATATTTTAATTGATTTTGGGTGTGATTAATATTTTAATTGATTTTTAGAAATTTTTGTAATTAGGTCTATAATCTTGTAAAATAAATATAATTAGGTCCCTAAATTAATAAACTATTAACATGTAATTATCAATTTATATTTTTATTATTAATTATTATTTAATTGTTAAATTTTTATTATTGTTTCAGATTCACCATGCTACGCACGAGGTTTGGCTCCTTTCGTCTAGGACGAGGCCCTTCATCAGATTATGAGCTTGACACATCTAGGCATCCATGGTCGATTGCATCTGCACATCGAGCTAGAGAGGCTGCACGTGTAGCAGTGTGGCAGCAACAACAGTATGGGGAGGTACATGCTGACATACCTAAGCCAGAGCTGAGCTACTTGAGGTAGAGGCAAAGGTACCTCAGGCTACTTTGGTGAGGCACATTATTGGACCCCCATTTGGAAGAGGTCCTGCAGACTTGTTTCTACTTAAGTTGTATAGAGACCGTGTTGCTGGACATATATGGCTCAAACAGCCCCACCCTAAGCTTACGATGATTAGCCACAGTGGTAAGGTCTTCCTTTCTCCAATTATATTTATAAGTATATGGGTATTATGATTTAATTTAAGAGTTTTAATGTGAGAAACCTTTTAAGACAAATTCTTGTATATTATATAGGTTGATATAAGGATTTTAAAATATGCTTTTATAAATAGGAGTCTTTAAATATAAATATATGTTGCTATATCAATTGGTTTACAAGTTTATCTATATATAAGCCTTTCTCTATATTCAACCATTGCTATAACAACTGTTTTGTGAGTTTAATTATATAGGAAAGCTTTTAGTATAATTATATATTGCTATAATAACTAGACTATGAGTTTAAAATATATTAAAGTCTTTAAACTAGATTTCTTAAATTATATTACTTTGATATAAGATTTTAATTACCCAGTTTCAATTGCTTGATGTTAATATCGTATTTTTATATTTGGGCTAGAATTAAATATGTGTTTATAACTATATTCTCTCGTGTTAAGTTTCTAATATTAAGACAGATATATTACTAAGGTTTTGTTAAATAAAAATAAGTAGTCTTTAAACTATTAGCTGTTATAGTAACTCCCTTTATAAATTAAGGTGTGGTATGCCATTTAATGCTACAACTACTATAGCAACCTATTTGGTGAGTTTATGCGTACAAGTTTATTAAATAAAGTCTTATTACTAAAATAAAAGGTTTCCATGAATACAAGTTTTATCACAATAAGGTTGTTATAAGGAATTTAGCTAAGCTAGAACTTATAAGAACCAGTATTTTAATTTAATCTATAGTTTCTTTAATTTAGAAAGAATGAAATCACCGAATATTAGTCATTGTGTGCGGTTCAAAACTATATTAACTTAATAAGTCTGTTATCAAATTATAAGTATAGTGAAAGCTATTGTCAACTTTATAATATTCCTCAACCTTGAAATAAAGTACCGCTCATTTCTTTTTCGTCAAGAACTTTCAATATTTTGATAGGTATGACTTTGGTGCATGTTGTGAGTAAAGAGTTTCAATGTCCCCTCTCACATTGCTGAATCATATTTTGACATATGTCATTACATGTCATGTTAAAAAATAGTACTTATTTTTTTAATATTGTAACTAAGTCCTAATGACCTATTAGCAACTTTTCTCTTATTTTTTTATTTTATTTTTTTTTATTTAAATATTATCTTCCTCCTAATTAGAATCTTAAGATACGTTAACTCTCTCTACTATCTTTGAACTGTATTCTGCTGTCACTTCTTGCTTTGTGAATTTTGATTGTTCTCTTGTCTTGGTAAGCCCTCAATCCTCTAACCGTATGTTGTAATTTATATGATTGGGAAGAATGTGTGTTGATTGATGCATTTGTCTTTCCCTTATTTGGTTTCCTATATGCTAAATTGCTAATTGTCTCAAATTGAGGCAAAGCAAACTAGTAATTTGAATATAATCCACAATGCGACAACCCTCATAAAATGTTTAGTTTTGCACCCTAATTATCAAAAATTGTGAACTTGCATCAGCAAACTCATGACACCCTAATTTGTAGTGGAGAATATAGGCTAATAAGAATGACAAACATGGGATGCCTTTTAAAATCATTCACGATTTGATGTAGACGCTTGTTATGATGCTACATAAATCAGAACTTGCATCACCTCATTTGTTGGGTTTGTAGCAACGTTATGTGAATATGTGATTAAACGATGATTGTGGGACTATTGAGCAGTTTAATCTCTTGGGAGACTAGACGCAAATGAATCTGTGTTAAACGAAACACAATATTGATCTTTTTTGAGAAGAAAATATGGCTATAGAAAAGACAGAGATATATGATAATATTACTCACAATTAACATAATTTTAGGAAAATTGGCCCGGGGGAAAGGGGGGGAGGGGGAAACATGTGATTGCACAAAATTGGTGTCATGGAGATAGGTTTTCTTTTAGGGTCACAAGAAACAAAATTGGGGGGAGGTGGAGATGAGCAAATGTGAGAGAAACAGATCAAATTTCACTTAAAAAAAATAAAATAAAAACAAGATAAAAATTGCTAATAGGTCTTTAGGACTTAGTCGCAATATTAAAAAAATGTGTTATTATATTTGATATGGCATGTAATGACACATGTCAAAATATGATTGGTAATGTGAAATGGGGCATTAAAACTCCCTAATTACAACATGTACCAAAGCCATACCCTATTTTGATTTGCATGTAGTTACACACACACACACACATATATAACGAAGCAAATTTCATTAACTTGCCATAGACAAGTGCCACGGATTCCACCCCAAGCAAATGAAGTTACGTAAGTCTTCACACCCCTTCCTTAGCCAGCACAACGACAACTCAGCTTCTTTAGCACGTTGACAGCCCCCTCTAGCTTGTTAAGTAAGTCGGTCACCCTCACCCCTTCGATTCTCAATTCTTGCTTATGTCTAAGAGCCACCGAGGCCCCCCATCTCTTCTTGACATCCCTTCCTCTCTCAGCTACATCCCCATTTCGTGAAGCCACACCAAGAGCCACCCTTGTTTTCTCGTCCCTTCTCGTGGTGTAGCACAAGGCCACCCACGGCCTTACTTTTTTGTTCTGTGATCACCGAGAGCCACCTCCACCATCTCCACAAGACCCTTGCTCTCATCTCCTCCTTCTCTAGCAATTCAAACCGCCACCATCACCAAAAATTGGAGCTCAAGACTGTGCATCACCATCCTTGCATATGTCGGGTTCTAGCTTCCAAAACTCAAGCTCAAAGTTCCTTTCTTCAAGCTTATGATTGAGCCTACGGTCTTAAATCACCTTGGTAAGTCCTCAATCTTTCTAAATCTTCATCTTTCTCTTCGTCTCGCTTCTTATTCTTTTTGAAAAATAGGGCTTTGTATGACGTTGTATGACCGAAACAAACCTGTTGTTTTGTTTCTCGCAATCTCTTGATCACAATCATCAGAACACTTTTTCAAATTGACTCTATTTTTCTGTTCTCGTTTTTTCATGGGCTTATGTTCAAGGGCTTGCATGTGGGGCCTGCGGATATCTGATCCCACATGCAACCCAGCATCTATGTAGTACTCATCATGCTTTTCGTTTTAGCAGGTGTTGATCGTCAATTGGTCCACCATTCAAGAAATGGCACCGATCGCAAGATCAAGTGTTATGTAGAAGCAGAGTACGTGAGTGCACAACGATCAATGAACGACGTTCCTCTCACACCTATGGTAAGATGGTAGTGAGATGGTCTACCCCTGGTAGATGAGTTGAGTCAGTTAGGAGCACACTGCTCCTAACAACTTATAGCTCTAGGTCAATGTTTTTACATTAATTGTATTGATATGTGTGTGTGTGTGTGTTGGATGTGATGTTCTGATGGTTGTGGATTGATGTGTTGTGATTTTATGTGTTGACTTGAGCCTTAAGCGATTCAAGAGGAACCCCTAAGTACTTTAGAGCTATAAGAGGCCACATTTAGAGTCAAGAAACTAGTATTTTAATTGATGTAATTGTTGAGTTGTGCATGAATCTGCCTATGTTGGAGATTGCTGTGTAAATTGTCCTTGAGGAGTTAGCCTTTGATATTTGATAAGGCTGTAGTTTTGGATGTCCTTTTTCAAATGAAAGTGGACTCATATTTTTATGAGGTCTGTAGAATATTTACCAAATAGTTTGGCAAGACAAATTAAGTGTTGTGAAAGTGTAGCTCAACTACTAGTTTAAGGAATATATAAGTCCTGTTGAATTGGTGAAGGTGTCATATTGATGGCGGGAGTACTTTCTTATGTGTATACGTGTGACGTCTGGGTTTGGATGTATCCCTGACAGTGTGCCAAGCCTTATCTAAGGTTGTGGGAAGTAATATGCTTCTTGGATGTTGAGTATGTGGTTGCTGCACTAGTTAGGCAACATTTGACTGTGTTGTTTGGTTGCTTGTGAGTTGCCTGGGTGGAATCAATCTAAATCCTTTGGCAGGCATGTAGCCCTAGTCCTTTTTCCAACCCTTGTGGCTTGGGAGTTATTGGAGTTTTGTGGAATATTCTATGAATATTCCTGTAAGGCATGTCGATTGAGTTCTTGGGCAAGATAGTTGAGGGTTATTTGTAATTCTTAAAATGTTATAGGATGTTGAGATAGAGTCTGTGAATGGGAATTAATTCCTTGGTTTCCTACACCCAAAAGTTGGATGGAAATAACCTTGCCCAAGTTATGTCCATGTACAAGCCTAGCACAAGTAAGAAAGTTGAGTGAGTCATGAAGAGATTCTTGAATCTCGCTTTGCACGAGGTTTGAGCAGTTATTAATACTGATGATGATGTGAGTATTGTTGGTTGAAACCAGTTGGTAGGCCTTTAGTCTCATGCCTTAGATCTCAAGTGAGAGTGATGTTACCTTTGTTAGATTATGGTGAAAGTTGTAGAGAGGTCCTGATGTATATGTGTTTTGTGAGTTTTTTGTTGAGCAGCTTGTGATTGATATTTAATTACTTGAATATGTGTTGGAGTTACTCAATTATGTCTGCTTGTGATACTATGAGATTAAGGCATGCTATAATTATATAAGTTTAAATGATGATGTGATGTGATCTATTTTGTTTGCACTCCAATAAGGGAGGTGTGTGTTGTATGACATTACTGAGATGTTGTGATGTATATGTGTGTGTGTGTGTGTGCTTGAATGTGAGGCATGATGAATGTAAAACTACAACATATGTAGATGTGATGATGAGTTGTTGATGATGTATGAGTATATGATGATGCTGTAGTTTCTTTCCTTATTATGGTAGTCTATGAAAGACACTGGGTTGTATGTGGTTTCATCCAAAGGCATAATGAAAATGATGATGAAAAACACCCAAGCATAATGAGGGAGATGGTATGTTTTATGAGTTGTGGACCAGAAGGGTCGTTGAGTATGTTGAATGCCAAGTTTTAGCTATGTCGTTGTTGTGAAGAAGTTACCTGATAAGTTGTGTGAGAAAGCCTTTTTTATATGTTGTTGTATCTAATGAGACAAGTTGTAATTGAATACTTTCCTCACCTAACAATTTATTTTGGAAAGTTAATTAATGATTTCTTCTGAAACCTACGAGCTTTTGAAATTGTAATTGATTTTAGGAGCATGGGATTAATAAGGTTGATACCTAGACTTGTGCATGAAGTCTGAGCGTCCTTTGTATTCCTAATGCATGAGTTTTGTGATAAACCTCTTTTGAGGGAATTTTGAGAAATCTGAGTTCTTCCTTTAAGTCACCCATGGCGACCAATTAAGTTTTTAAATAATTTTGAAACCCTTTTTAAGAAAAGTTGTGTTTGACATTTAAGGATGGTGTTAAGGTTGAGGAAAGGAAATTTTTGGAAGGTTATAGGCTTTTCTTTGTAAATCTATCTCCACTCCTCTCATCCCAGCATTAATAAAAGGAAAATACTTAATAACATTCATCATGCATCATAACATAGTCAGATTTGTTGGTTGTCTTATATGAACTTGTAAGCCCAAAAAGGTAAAATGCCTCGTGCTCAAGTGGTTGTCCCTTTTATAGGAAAAGTTGTTGTCCTTTAATAGGAAAGGTTGTTGACATCTTAATGAGGTGAGTTGGTAAACACCCATAGGGTGAAAATGCTTCGTACAAAGTGTAAAATGCTTGGTACGGGGTGGATGGAGCCAGATTAAGTCGGATGGTTGCCTACATGCATCACGAGCACTAATGAAAGAGTAGAGATGATAGACTAGCAGACATGCATTGCATGCATGTTGTGTGATTATATATGAGAATTGATATGTTGTGATATGCTCATGATATTATATGTTTGTATGTGAGTATTTGATGTATATAGAATTATGTTATACCTGCTAGGCACCGTGAGCTATGTTTTGATGTGATTTGTTAGGATCACAGGCAAATGTATCGGTCTTACAAGTAATAAAGTGAAAATATGAGTTATCGTCTCAATAAGAATTATGGTTTAATACCAACGCAATTAAGTATTTACTTATGAATTTAAAAATTAAAGAAAGAATTAGAGATTTTTGGATTTTATTTGGATTGATAAAAATAATGAACTAAGAACACAATTTAAAGATGTTTAGAAAATTAACGAATAAATGGTTAGGTTTTGGAATCCCAGATGATATTCTCCAAATGTAATTTCTTTCCTTTCTAAACTCGTTCTTATTAGGCAATTTATCTTCAATTTCTTTAAATTAGTTCAATACTAATTCCTTAGGCAGTAAACTCTTTGTTCTTAATTTCACACCCTAATCTCTTAGGTGAGAAAACTTAGTCACAAACATTAAGAGCAAGAAATTAACATGAAGGCATACAACCTCTCTTCCTATCCATTGGTTCAAGAATTATATGGTTGCTAAAATGGAACTGTTGAAACCCTAATTTCCCAATTGCAAGGTTTGAATTACAAATTAATTTATAATGGGTGTCACGCATAAAAAGCATAAAATTAACAATTGAATTGCATTAATAATCAAAAGATTGAGAAGGAAAAACAAATTACAAAGGATTCCAATTACGGTTCATTCCAACCTAATCCCAAAGGAGTTTAGAAACTCATAGAAAAACTAAACACACAAAGAAAGTAAAAAGAAGATAGAAAAGAAGCCATGAATCTTGAGAATCAAACCATAATTCTTTAAGATCCAAAGCCAGAGATGAATCTTCAAGCTCTTTCTCACTCCCAATCCTTAGATGAGTCAAAGAATGTCCCTAAATGTATATTTTATCCTTTTCATAGTGAGTTTGGGCTAAATGGGCTGTAAAACAAACTAGGCTTGCAAAATAAAAAGTTTGGAACACATTGGCGCTAAGTGTAGGCTAACTTGGCGTCGAGTGCCACTTTTTCGGAAATATATCAGTGTTCTAGCACTAGGCACCAGTTCTCGCACAACCCAACTCCATTAAGAATTAAAATAAAATTAGAATTTAGATCTCGAACCCACTGCAGCCGAGCAGCTTATTTTGAAAAGTGGATTCTGTGTTAGTGCCAGGCAACTTCATTGCTCGCCGGGCGGGATACATCACTCGCCAAGCGAGGTGCCACTAAAGCAAGGCTTGTTAGGCGGCCTATCAAGTTCGCTGGCGCGTGTACGATTTCGTGCACTCCATTTTGCATTTCTAATCTCTTTTTTGGCCCATACTTGTGCTTGTGGGTCTCTTTTGTGATCTTCACTTTGGTCCTTGCTTTTTTTAAGTCTTCTTTGATTAGCACAATACTCCTTTATGCCTGTGAAATGTATTTTCTTTCTCTGCACATCTAACTTTCCTTCACAAAATCTAACAAAATTAATACAATTCATGTAATTTTAAATAGAAAGCTTAAAAATGTACATCACATGAAATCATTCATGAATGGTATATTTTTTTACAAATTTTCTATGAGCTAATGCAAAAATCATGTGAATTTACTCTATAAATCTATATAAAATGTAGATTTAACACAACCTCAAACTTATAATTTTGCTTGTCCCCAAGCAACAAATAGTTATACATTAGGGGTCAGAGTCAATCCTCTTGTATTAACTCAATCAATCTCAAGTCAGTTACACGTTTTCAAAATGGTTGCACAAAACAAATTTATTCAATTCAGTCCTAAGGGTCATAATTCTCCTCTAAAGCAAAACAAGATAACACAAAATAGTAGTTTCACTGCCTGTACTCTCTGCATACTTCCCTCTCCTTATAGGATTAAGTGTTTCACTCAACTTACCAAAGATGTGTTCTATTTATGCTCAACGTCATCACATGTCATCCTTGTCATATGCTTGACAAGATTCTAAAATTATCATCACAAAATAACTACACATACTCAAGAGGTCTTTTACAGGTTGTAATGGGGCTATGGACATAGGTGGGAAAATATTTAGATTTGGGCAAAGCAATTGGAATTAAAGAATTTTCACACAAATCATATATTCATTTCATACAGTCATCCCTTGGCATTAATGTTCATTGCCTGCCAAATTTCACACATGCACTTATTCACAACATCATTTGAAATAGAGTAGAAAAAAAAAGCAATACATCTTTTTGATTTATTTTGATCTTTTTTTTTTTTTTACTTTTTCATTTTTTTCATCATTTTTTTCTTCTTCTTTTCTCTTTTCTTTTCATATTCATAACAAACTAAAACAAAGTAGATAGAACAAAAATTTGTTGTATACCCACCCAAACTTAAAATCTTTGTTTGTCCTCAAGCAAACATACAAGCGCAAACTTAAGATTAAGCCACAAGTATCCTATAAGAAAGTAATCCCTTAATTCAAGAGGGACAATATTGTTTTTCACTTTTTGGCTAATAAATGAGCTAATATAAAGAACAAAGAGGTTAAGGTTCAAAGTGGTTGGCAAAGTATAAGTATATAGGGTAGCTAATTTTGGCCTTGACTTAAAGAAAAATGTGTCTCTATCATATATGTCTGAACAGGTCTGGCAACAACAACAAGAAATAAGTCAAGTTCTGAAGCAAACAACATGCAATGAAGAAACACACTAAATAAAAAATATACTATTTTGACTCAAAGTCTCACAAAGGCTGAGAGTAAAGAAACCACAAAGCATAGGCAATTTCAAAAACTAGCAAGTGTTATCATG
Organism: Spatholobus suberectus; assembly: GCA_004329165.1. Taxonomy (NCBI): domain Eukaryota; kingdom Viridiplantae; phylum Streptophyta; class Magnoliopsida; order Fabales; family Fabaceae; genus Spatholobus; species Spatholobus suberectus. The sequence continues at coordinate 56,867,882 of CM014730.1, forward strand.
TATTACTCAAAGGGTTCACAATCATTAAAAAAGTATGAGTGATGTATAAAGGAAAGTGACAACCAAGTAATTTCACTAAACAAACTTTTTTTTTTAACAAGTAACACCCAAAATGTGACATCCAAGAAATAGGAAGAGCAAAAGAGGATAAATTACTTAACATCACAATAGCACATAGGATTTAATTTAAAGCACATTATACAAAATAGGTAACAAAGAAGTAAAGAGAGTAAGAAGGATTTCCCTGAGTTAAGTAAGCGCGAACCATCCAGAAGGACCCTAAGGAAGTTGCTATATGAAGTATCACCACACCTCTTAATCTTTGAATTCCTAGGAAGAAAAGAACCAAAAAGAGAGAGAAGAGGAAAAAATATAAAATTAAAAATAACTAAAACAAAAAAGTAAAAGTGCTTGGGTTGCCTCCCAAGTAGGGCTTGTTTAATGTCCCGTGCCTGACGGTCGAATGCTGCTCAAGGTTCTTTTAGAATAAAAGGAGCATTTGTCTTCTCTATCTCTTCTTCATGATAAGGCTTCAGTTTATCTCTTTTGAATTTGAGACATCTCTTTGAAATTAGATCTTCTCTCTCTACCATTTCTTTCGTTGTAATTCGTTTAACTACAAAGGGCCCCGACCATTTGTAGTTACGTTTTCCTGCAAAAAAATGAAATTTAAATTTAAAATGATATACTTGTTGGCCTGGGTAAAAGACTTTCTCTTGGAGGGTCGTCTTGTGCTTTTTAGGTATCTCTATTGGCTTTTCCTTCTTTTTCTCCACTTTTTTCTCTTGGCTCTTCTCAATATGTGCATGTAACCATGTCTCTAAATTCAACAGGCACTCCTTTATGTTGCTTTCAAGCTCATCATCACAATGCTTAATAAAATTTACATTCACCTTCTCAAGGGGTACATGAGGTGTGCTTTGCCTGAAGGTGTCCTGAGTCATCTCATCCACTACCTCTATCATAAAGCACTCTTCTGTGTCACTAGGGTACTTCATAGCTACAAAGACGTTAAAGGTGATGGAGTCTTCATTCAACCGAAGGATTAATTTCCCTCTTTGAAAATCAATGAGAGCTCTCCCTGTGGCTAAGAATAGCCTCCCAAGGATCAGAGGCACTTCAGAGTCTTCCTCCATATCAAGAACAACAAAATCTATTGGGAAGACAAATTTACCCACTTTAACAAGAACATCATCCATAATGCCATAAGGATGTTTGATAGATCTATCAGCTAACTATATGGCCGTATTTGTAGGCTTAATGTCACCTCCACCAAGTTTCTTCATCATAGATAGTGGCATGAGATTGATACTAGTCCCGAAATCACAAAAGGACCTTATCAATAGCCACATTCCCTATAATGTAGGGAATAGTGAAGCTCCCAGGATCTTTGAGCTTAAGAGGTAGCTTCTTTTGTAATACAACACTGCATGATTCTGTTAAAGCTACCACCTCCCCATCTTTCTCCTTCTTTTATTTGTAAGGATGTCCTTTATGAAGTGAGCATAGGTGGGCATTTGCTCAAGAGCTTCTACAAAAGGAATGTTGATTTGGAGCATGTTATTGGGAGGATATGGCATTTTGACATAAGAAGGAATCTCTTGTGGCTTGTTTCTATCTTCCAAAAGATTATTTTTACTTTTTTTGAGGATGGAGTTCTCATCCACTAATTTTAATCTTTTCTTTTCAAAGTCTCCTACTTCTTTCTTTGCCTCTTCCTCCTCTTCTGAGACTTTTTCATTAGAGACATCAATATCTCTAACTTTAGAGCTTGCACCTACAAAATCAATAGTTCTACTACTCCTTAGAGCGATAGCATTACAATGCTCCTTGGGATTGTTAGTGGTGTTGCCAAAAAAACCACCATTAGACTTTTCTGCTATCTGCTTAGCTAGCTGCTCCACTTGAGTCTTCAAATTTTTTATGGAGGCATTAGTAGTCTGCAAAAATTCCTTCATCATTTCCTCTAATGAAGGACTTTTCTTATTTTGCTGTTGCTGTTGTGGCCCTCTGTTTGGTTAACCTTCATCTTGTTTCCATGAAAAATTGGGGTGCTCCTCATCCTGGGCTATATATGTTAGAGTAAGGGTTGTATAGTTGCCTCCCAGAATTTTGAATATAATTCTCACCTTCATGAGAACTTCTTTTAGGGGCATAGTCTCCATTAGCATGAGGGCCTCTATAGAAAACACAATGTAAGTTCTGGACTATTTGAACTAGAGTAGCCTGAGATCTTTGGTATCTAGTTTGCATAAGCTTTAACTGCTTGGTGAGGGTCTCCAGTTGGTTTGACATGAGCTTCTGTTGTACTAGCGAGCCACTTTTTATATCCATCTTTAATACTTCTCTTCTTGAGCTTGGACCTTTATCATATTGGATGCTGTATTCATTACAATCCATAAACTTAATGATTTTTATGGTCTCTGTTGCAGTCTTTGTGTTCATGGTGCCTCTAGTTGAAGCATCAAGGATCATCCAAGTTTGGCCCCTTAGACCAACAAGAAAGTAGTGCACCTGCTTAAGATCATTAAAACCATGATTAGGACATTTTTTAAAAAGAGATTTATACATTTCCCAAGCATCAAATAAGTCCTCGCCTTCTTTTAGTTGAAAACTGATTATATGATTTCTCCTCTGGAAATATAGAGAGCGAGGGAAGAAGCGGTCAATGAACCAAGGGATCATCCATCCTAGGAAGCAAGGACTTTCTATGGATGAGTCTAGAGTCACTCCTTGGCATTATCCTTCAAGGTCAAAGGAAACAATTTGAGTCTGGTGGCCTCCTCTAGGACATCCTGAAATTTCATTGTCTCACAAATCTCTAAGAAATTAGAGACATGAATGTTGGGGTCCTCCATCTTTCCTCCAACAAATTGGTTCTGTCACAACAAACTCAAGAGTGCTGGATTAACTTGGAAGTTAGCATTGATAGGAAGATTGACAACAGCAAGTCCATGAAGACCCCTATTGTTGCAAAAATCACCGAGAGTGCACCTAGGTTGTGGCCGTGGATGTGGCTGCTCCTCTAGTTTTTCTTCTTCCATTGCTTCGTCAACTTTTGCCTCAAGGATCTCCTCAAAGGTATGAGAGGAACTACCTTTGCACTTTTGAGCTAAAATTCTTTCTTGTTGTTTTCTTTCTTTAGTTGCTTTTGTGAGACCCTTTCAAGTCTTCTCGATCTTTGGGTCAAAGATTAGCCCTTTTGGACCCTGACTGCGTTTGTGCATATACAAAACAATAAAAACCATGAGAAGCAAAGGTGTAGAATAAAAAAGAAATAATAATAAAAAATAAAAAAGAGAAAAATAAATAAAATAAAATAAAAAGAAATTAAAACAACTAAAAAAAATAAATATGCAATTATACAGTTAGATTAGTATTAGATACATAATCCTTGGCAACGGCGTCAAAAGCTTGTTAGGATTACGGCAAGTGTACTAGTCATATAAGTAATAAAGTGAAAGTATGAGTTATCGTCTCCACAAAGATTGTGATTTAATACCAACTCAATCAAGTAATTAGTTAAGAATTTAAAAATTAAAGAAAGAATTAGAGATTTTTGGATTTTATTTGGATTAATAAAAATAATGAACAAAGAATGCAATTTAAAGATGTTTAGAAAATTAATGAATAAAATGATTAGGTTTTGGAATCCCCAATGATATTCCCCTAATGTAATTTCTTTCTTTTCTAAACTCGTTCCTATTAGGTAATTTACCTTCAATTTCTTTAAATTAGTTCAACCCTAATTCCTTAGGCAGTAAACCCTTTTTTCCTAATTTCACACCCTAATCCCTTAGGTGAACAAACTTAGTCACAAATATTAAGAAAAAGAAATTAACACGAAGGCATACAACCTCTCTTCCTATCCAAGAATTATATGGTTGCTAAAATGGAACGATTCAAACCCTAATTTTCCAATTGCAAGGTTTGAATTAAAAGTTAATTTCTAATGGGTGTCACATATAGAAAAAACATTAAGCATAAAATTAACAATTAAATTGCATTAATAATCAAAAGGTTAAGAAGGAAAAATAAATTACAAATGATTCCAATCACAGTTCATCCTAACCTAATCCCAAAGGGGTTTAGAAACTCATAGAGAAACTAAACACACAAAGAAAGTAAAATGAAGATAGAAAAGAAGTCATGAATCTTGAGAATTAAACCACAATTCTTTAAGATCCAAAGTCGGAGACGAATCTTCTCGCTCTTTCTCGCTCACGGTCCTTAGATGAGTCAAAGAATGCCCTTAAATGTATATTTTCTCCTTTTTATAGTGAGTTTGGGTTAAATGAGCTATAAAATAAACTAGGATTGCAAAATAGAAAGTTTGGAACACGTTGGAGCCTAGGTGTAGGCCAAGTTGGCGTCAGGCGTCACTTCTTTGAAAATACATCAACATTCTAGTGCCGGGCACTAGTTCTCGCACAACCTAGGCCCATTAAGAATTAAAATAAAATTAGAATTTGGACTTCAGACCCACCCGTGGGAGATGGAAACCCACTGGGTAGCTTTTTTCGAAAACCGGATTTCATATTGGCACCAAGCGACTTCACTACCCATCGGGCATGCTGACCCGCCGAGCGGGATGCAACTAAAGCAAGGTCCGTCAGGTGAGTACGACTTCGTGCACTCCGTTTTGCGTTTCTAATATCCTTTTTGGCCCGTACTTGTGCTTGTGGGTCTCTTTTACGATCTTCAATTTAGTTCTTACTTCTTTTAAGTCCTCTTTGACTAGAATAATACTCCTTTATGCCTGTGAACTATATTTTCTTTCTTTGCATATCTAACTTTCCTTCACAAAATCCAACAAAATTAAGGCAATTCATGCAATTTTAAATAGAAAGCTTAAAAACGTATATCACATGAAATCCTTCATGAATAGTCTATTTTCTCACAAATTTCCTATGAGCTAATGCAAAAATCATATGAATTTGCTCTATAAGTGTACATAAAATGCAGATTTATCATGATCAATGTATTGTTGAATATGATGGATTAAGAGATTATACCATGCTAGTATGTACCTATACCTACTTATGATGAGTGTGAGAGAGTGATTGTAGTGCTACCCAGGTTCTATTATATGTTGTGATGCATAGTTGTGGATAGGTCACTGCCAAAGAGTGACATACCCTTTTAGTTGTTGTGATTGTGTGCATGTGTGCTGGTGCCTACCAACGGGTGGCATACCCTTGAGCTTGAATGTTTCTTAATGTAGTTGTCTCCGTCTGTTATCTCACCCCCTTGCTTTTGTTTTGTTTCTTGGCTATGGCCCTGCTTGTCACCAAGTAACGAATGGATGGATGGATGCAGACATACGTGGATCACCCTTGAAAATGGAGAGTGGACAGAGCATGGAAAGCAGCTCAAGTGGGCGAAGGTGGAGATGGTAGTGGAGATAGTAAAGATTCCCCTAATGATTCCCTGGATGATAGTGACGTGACACCTGCTTGTCTTGTCACGTGAGTCTAGGTGGTTACATCCTTAGCTAGTAAGGCTAGTCATGAGGTTAGAAACCTCAGCTTGTGGGGAGTGTCCACAATATCTATGAGTTAGTGGATTAGTGGCGGTAGTTAGGAACTAGTAGTTTAGTAATTTCATTCGGATGATGGTAATTATATTTATGACACATTTTAATTGAAATTGTAAACCTATAAAATTATCTTTTATCCTAATATATGTATGGAACCTGTTATTTTAATATTTATGTTTTACGCTTTCCCAATCCCAATACCCTGTATCCAACTATTATTAGGAACTGACAGACAGAAGTATTTTATTTAAAATTTATATTATGTTTTGATTTGAAAATTGTCATCGGGTGCATATTCAGGCTTACTTATATTTTTATTATAATTCTATATAAACTGTCTATTAGGCACCTGCGAACATGATCACACTACGTGGCCATTTTCTTTTATTTTCCCTATATGAGGGTATTGTGTGATGTTTATGTATTACAAGTTCCATATTTTAGAAAATGTGCTTATAGGATTTTCTGAAAAGCAAAAAATTTTCCTGTGTTTTTATGAAATTAAATTGAAGAAGGTTTTAGTTTTGCATATCTAAATGAATGTTAGTTAACTTTAATCCTAACTAGCTAGGCCTTTACAATGGCCATTGTGGAGAGGTTAGGGCTCGCTCCTCTTGCACAACACGACATATTGTTGCAAACAAGGGCATGATATGCACCTTTGTTAAGCAGTGACACAAGGACACTATCTCCTTCCACTTGCTAGTAAGGGAGATGACCATCACCTTAGATGATGTGTCATTTCTCCTACACTTGCCTATTACAGGAAAGGTCTACTAGTACCTCTACATTACTCGTGAGAATGTCATAAGGTTGCTAATGAGCGAGGTTGGCGTTATGCACCACGACATATGAACTGCGACCGGGAAAGGAGCTCGCGTGACGTTGCAGTGGTGAAGGATACATACAAGGCATGCGTCACAGTCAGGGAGATCACATTTACTACTAGAGCTTTTTTGCTACATCTTATCGGTTGCACAATATTCGCCTACAAGAGCTCGACACATGTCCATGTCTGTTACTTGAACCTCTTCCATAAGCTTTAGTCTTGTGTTGAGTACTCCTAAGGTTTCGTTGTGTTGGCATACCACTATAACCAGCTCAATGCTGCTAGCCTCCAATTTACGACATAGTTTTGAGGATACATAAGACTATTGATGGTACGATTTTGTATTTTCTCTAGATATTTGTTTGTGTTTATTTTGTTTATGTAATTTAATTTATTAATTATTTTACAGGTGTGGATCTATGAGCACTTCTTGATTATCACCCCTTGTAAGTCAGCCGTCAGTTATTCTGAGGAGCTTCCCTGTCTCTATAGGTGGAAGGCCACGAGGGGTATGAGCTTTGCATTAGGGACCAAGAAGGCACTGGACCAGCTGTAGTTGGATGAAACATCATCTGGGTGCTATACGACACACACAAAGTTATTTGGCCTTTGTAAGCGATCTCCTTTTATTCAGGGTTCATCAGATGTGGTACCCATATGTGCACCCATATGCATGCCTATTTGCCAAAAAGGGTGTTTAGGCAGTTTAGCTATGTTCAGGGGATTCTTCGTCCCCCACTTGTTGAATATCTGTCACACACAGGCAATTTGATGACTGGGAGGGCTAGTAAGTGCACGTGGTGGACAAAGGACTACATGTGCCGCATAGGGCTCCATGGACCTTCATGTTGAATATCTAGAGTGGTTCCATCGCATTTCACATCCATATCTCATTCCACCATAGGAGGGAGATATTCCACAAGTTCCTGTGCCACAGTTTGGCCAGCGCGGAGGTAGCTGGTGGAGTCTTTGTCTAGCGACTCTAATTCATGTGATGTAATTATCTATACATTTCTCTTGTGTTTTTCCAATGGCAATGAAACATTCATTAATAATTGTCCACATTCTTTTTTGTAGGCGGTGTTTGAGAGACTTGCTCAAAACCTGGATCACATGGTATACTTGAGGGAAGAACCTAATGACACTAACTTTGATGCCCACCTACGAGAGACATTAAAGTTTGCATAGGAAGCCATGACATTCGAGTGCACCTATCAAAGGAGGAGGCGGAGGAGGACAACCACCTCTGATGATTGATTTTTTATTTATGTTTTTTTACTAGTCGATCTTTTTATTTAGTGTTTTATTTTGTATGCACAAATCTTATTGTATATATTTTTGGATTTTATAGAAGTTTAGGATTTTATCTATGTTAGACTTATTGCGTTGTTGGTATCACTATTATGTTGTCACAATTGAAGCATGTGATACAAAAAAAACAAATAAACGGAAAGTAAATAACATTATTTGATAAAATAAAAGTACTTCTACAAAGATGTGATACAAATAAAAAATAAAGTACATCATCATGGTTCATTCAAATTAACGGTTATCTGGTCATTGGAGCTAGTTGCCACCTCTATTTCACGCAAGCACATGATGATTTCTTTGGCGGATCATGGTTGATGCATACGAGCTAGGGTCTCTTTCGGAGATCTGTCTAACATAACGTATAACTTAGTCGGTGCAAGTCTAGAAAATTGGGCAAAGATGGACAACATCTTTGCCACATCCTTATTATGTTTAATCTCAATGGACTTGTATTGAATACAGCCATTCCCTAAAGATATAGGTTGTCAATAATGAATATCAAATAATTTTTTAGTACCTCTGATCTCATCGTGAATTTTTTCCATAAGAGCAGCAACCGCCATGTTTTCACTGACCCTAAGAAATTTTGGACCATGAGCACATTAAAATAGATCCCTTTAGATACTGTTGTCATGTGACCATTGTAATACACAACAAAGAATTCGTCTATTTTCTAAGGAAAAGAAAAAAAAATGAATTGAAGATAGGTGAAAACTTAGACAAATAGAAAATTGTGAATGTGAAGGAAGGCAATGTGGTGCTTCAGAGCACATCTCTTTTATACTAGTGCAAGTACTATTCATGGTCAATGAATCATTAAAAGCTTTGTCCTATGCATCAGAAAAATAAATGGTTGAGATTACACTGACTAAATCAAGGATCTAGATCACATTGATTCAAACGCATGCCCTGTTCACATGTTAGTGAATCATTAAAAGATTTGTCCTGTGCATCAGAAAAAGAAACGATCGAGATTATGCACAATAAATCAAGGGTCCAGATTGCACCAATTCAAATGCACGCACTGTTTACACGTCAGTCACTGATTAAAAGTGTTATCCTAGGCGTAAAAAAAAGTAACAGTCGAGATTACACATAAGAAATCAAGGGTCTCGATCACAATGATTCAAACGTGTTCCCTGTTCATGCGTCAATGAATCATTAAAAGTCATGCATAACAAAAAATTAATTTTAAAAATATAAACAATTAATTTTAAAATACACAACAAAAACACATTTTCGTTGTGTATGAATTTGAAATACACAATGAAAATGTGTTTTCATTGTGTATGTATCCTAAATGCACAATGAAAATACATTTTCGTCAAGAGGTATTTTTGAGAAAAAAATTAACAAACAAAGCTTGGGATGAAAAGAACAAAAATTGGGGCGGGAATAGGAGCCCCTTTAGTGTTAACACCAGTCCATTTAACTAACAAAAAAACTACCAAGCCTATATGACATCCTATTAATACTATGCACACACAACCAAAGTCTTGAATTAAGCGAAGTAACATTAGCCTAATTGATATGACTAAGGCTTCATGGGGCAGGGGAAACTACCTACCCTTCAAATATGGGATCATCTATCCTCTTATAAATTATCCTTGTGTTTGGAGACATATTACAAACATAAGAAACATGTCAATATATTAAAATAAAAATAAAAATTATGTATCAAGTTTAATGCTTCAAATATTTAAAGGAAAAACTTTGTCATTCATACTAGTCTTATCTGACTTGAGCAGAATTGTTTCTAATAAAAAATACATGTGGTCTCATAAAAAAGAAGAAGAAAACTTCACTCTAAACATGAGAAACTATGTCACAATCATGTACACCCTATATATCATTAAGTATTTTTCTATTCTACATACAAGATATATAGGTTAAGAGACTAAAAATAGGATTTCACAAAAAAAAAAAGACTGAAAATAGGAAACTTTTGTCAAAAAAATTACTACATCAGAATTATAAAATTCATTTATTATATATATATATATATATATATATATATATATGTTTAACTCACCAACCTACGTAGCTAGTGAATGGGATAAAAAATTACTTTTTTTATTTCTTGTCATAAAAATGTCAAATTTTGTTGTTTTATTTGGTCCAAATTCAAAGTTTCTAACTATATGTTAGAACATATATGACTTCCTTTTTTCTCCACTCTACTGTACTTTGTTTCCACATTCCATAAAGTGAGGTGAAATTAAACTCTATTAGAAGAGGAGTGGGATTTAAATTCATTAAATTCTTCTCAGTATGTCCTTTTTTTTTTTTGCTGAATAATCTTTAAGTTTTCAAATTAGGTTTTGAGAGCACTAACAAAGTCTTATTTCAATTATTAAAATAAAAAAACATTTTCATCAAATTAAAAATGGAAAGTAATCAATGTGAATCATTTTATATTTTTATAGTCTCAACATTGTAAAGCTAATGAATTTAAAATTTTCATTTGAATGTACAAATTTTAAAACAACCATTTATAAAATCAAGTTCAAAAATCTTTATTTTGTTAAAAATAACCCTTGTTTAAATAATTTATTTTACTACTTTTTGTTTGAGAGTAGGAATTTTCTATTTTGTATTCACCATTTTCCCACTTAAAATGTTGAAGGAGCTAAATCTAAACCTTGGTATACAGTTATTCTTTTTTAAATATTCCCGATTACACTATTTTTATTAATTTTTTAGAATGAAAAAAGTAATTATGGGTTGTAAACACCTAATTTTAAATAATATTTTTAAAATAATGAATAAAATAAAATAATATATCAAGAAAATACATACAAAATATAAACATAAATAGTTTATTAGCCTCTAAACCCATTAGCTAAATTCGGCCTAAAATCAGCTGTTTATTTTATTCTAAACGATCACACCTCATACATTAACTCCGGCCCATCTAATGAACAAACAAAACAAAATACCCAACCCATCTCAAAATCCACAACTTATTCATCAAAACCCATGACCAAATTTTTCGTTAACCATTATCTTGAAATGGAGAAATGGTTAAAGAATTTTTAAAGAAATAAAATATTTAATATTTAATATTATTAATGATTTTTATTATGATTTCTAATAAAAACATTTTTTTATTACAATGCACAACTATACATGACATTTTAGCAACAATGAATTAAGTTTTATTGGTTAAAACAATTAAGTATTGTAGAAAACTATAACATCTTCAACGCAACTACAATTAACTTTTGATTTATCATCTCTTCAAAAGACATTGGTCTGAAGTGACTCTTGATCCAATTGCACATTGTAATAGAAAAGTGGCTTACGAAGGAATGAATATCGCTAACTCCAATTAATTTCAGTTTTTCCATATAGACATAATTATGCATATTTTCTTTTTATTATTAATATTAATATTAATGTTAATATTATTATACCAAGATTATTAAATTCACCTACCTCTTCCATTAAATAACTTCAAATATTTGTACATCTGATGTCTACATTCATCAAAGTTTGAGGCATAAGATATTTTTCTCATATAATACAACAAATATCTTTGTTCAAGTGGAACATGATCATCATTGTGATTCTTTATTAATTTTGTAATTTTTCATAGTCTTTCCCCTCTCAAATTCAGTTGTATGATAAGTTTGCAATATGTTCTTGATTCTCTTTATCACAAGTCACTTCACCTATAAATGAATCCTTGGTTGGAATAATAAAAATCTTTCAAGTGGTTGACATTGTTCTCATTATTACAATTCAACTCCTTCCCTTTTCTTATCCTAAAACCCATTTTGTAGGCATGTTCTTGTATAAGCCTCTTTACTGTAAACAACTTGATCAAGAAAATTTCTTTGGACCTATCAATTTCTAGTTGTTGATATGCACTTTGCTTCGTCATTGGCCTAAAAAGATATTATTACAATTTTTTTTCCCTAAAAGATGTGAAAATATATATGCTTAATAGATTTTGAGTGCATTTGGAAACACATTTTACTCATATTGAACATATATATTGCACATTCCAAAGCAAAATTGTCAAAGGAAGGATGGTCATGAATTGGTGTTGCATCACGTTGGATGGCTATACAAACACACACTTCAGCATCAGCGTTTAATGTCAAAATAACCTAGGTCATGTGGAGTGTAACATCCTAGGCGCTAACGAGGGCGAGGAGTGATTGCCGATGCAAAAAAAGATAAGGCACAGACAAGGAGCGACTCTTGGCAGGCTTCTAGCGGGAGGGGCACATGAATGAATCGAATACATACCAGAATGAGAGGATGCAGAGGCTATGCAGGTATGAGACTATACAGTTGAGGATAGCTTAAAGGAATTAATAAGTGCTACCTATACCAACAAGATGCATCTACTTTTCGGTAGCCCATCACTTAAGAACTCCACAGTTAAGCGTGCTTGACTTGGAGCAATTCTAGGATGGGTGACTTCCTAGGAAGTTTCTCAAGAAGCATGTGTGTGAGGACAAAGCACGCTGAAAAGTCTTGTGTTAGTTTGTAGGGGACAGTCTTCAATCCTGAAAGCGGCCGAGCGTTACAAAGTGGTATCAAAGCAAAGCCTCTCTCCCAGTACGGTATGGTTCAAGGAAGAATCAAGCGGAAGTTGGCGGGCATGTAACATCCAAGGTGCTGACGAGTGCGGGGAGTGATCGCTGGTGCCAAAAAAGATAAGGCATGGACAAGGAGTAGCTCTTGGCAGGCTTCCAGTGGGAGGGGCACATGAATGAATCGAATACACACCATAATGAGAGGGATCTAGAGGCTGTGTAGGTATAGGATTATACAGTTGAGGATAGCTTAAAGGAATTAATAAGTGTTACCTATACCAACAAGATGCATCTACTTTTCGATAGCCCATCACTTAAGAACTCCACAGTTAAGTGTGCTTAACTTGGAGCAATTCTGGGATGGGTGATCTCCTGGGAAGTTCTCAGGAAGCGTGTGAGTGAGGATAAAACACGCTGAAAAAGTCGTGTGTTGGTTTGTGGGGACAGTCTTCAATCCTGAAAGCGGCCAAGCATTACATGGAGTATATGGAATAAAGTTTTTTTAAGGGTATTTTTCTTCTAAGAAAATACAAAATTTGCAACGTAAACAATCAGAATGAAATGAAAAGGAACAATTAAGAGTAAGAGACTTATTGGAAAAACCACAATTTACTTGGATTGTTGGTTGAAGGTGCAAACCAAGAATGAAAAACTAGGGATACGAGAGAAGCAAGACAAAGAGAAAGAAGAGAAACTTCCCACGTGCAAAAGTTTTTTTTTTGACATTGTAGTTTTTTATTAATGAAATATAATGTTTTAATTGATTAGTCTAAAATTACGTGTGATGTTTGTACTTGTATAAGAATTACTGGTATGAAAAATGATAAAGAATACGAAAGCAAACTTGATGAAAACAGTACACATTGATTTCTTCAATTTGATTGGTAATTGATTTTTATTTCAACTAATCCATGTGTGATTATGTACACGTGATTAATTAAACTAGCAATTTGTGACATTTTATGTTAATGACTTTGTACAAAATACCTTCTCTGTTGCTCATATATAGATTTCCTTAACTATTTACAAGGACACTTATTCCCCTTTTCATTGTATTATTGTTAAATGAGCTTCAATCTCTCACAATATTTATTAAAAAAAATAAATCGTAGTTAATTTTAAATAAACAAGTTATATTCAAATTAAGATATTAATTCTTTCATTATCTAAAAAAGAAAATGTATATAAGAAGTTTGAAGACAAGCAGGATGAGTTTAGATACAAAGGTAGTTAAGTATTATACACATATTGCTATTTAGTACAGATATGATAGAGATATGTCATAAAAAATAAGGATATTTTTGAAATATCCATACATCAAAAGATATTTGATATATATGAATTGTAGATTTTGTAGCTAGTAACTTGAGCTTGCTTTTATATTTCTAGTGGAGTTTATACCTAGCTTTGTCGCTGCTATGTTAGTTGGAACCAAACATTTTATTTTATTTTTTACTTATTTTGCTTCCTTTAAATGTTATAATCTGTTCAAGAAAGTTATATGTGTTTTGTGAAAATGCCAATTTATTTGAAGACAAATATATGCATTTTGGATAGATAAGAAAGCACCGAGAAAATTATTGTTGGCTATACATGTATGAGAGAGCAAAAATGATTTTTTTCTTTTCTGTTTATTAATCTTGTTAGATTATTATTGTTGTTGTTCTTTATAAGTCTAAGAAGCAACAATCATGTGTTTTGAAACTGCAAAAGTAATGTTTGATGGATTTAAAATAATTTAAGAATACCCAAACCATATATAGATACATATTATATCATACAAATTATTAATATGTGAGCGTGATAGATCAAGAATATTAATGTTTATCTGAATTCATCCCAAAGTTCATGGTCATTTAGTGAAGAGAAAAATCAAAAAATTCTTGTATGAGAGAAATTGCCCTCTATCTAGAGAGTGAATGTACATGTCTATAAAACTATTTAAGGAGAAGATAAATTTTTAACTCACTAGAAGAGGGTAGAGACCATTTAACAAGCTGCAAAAGATAATGATCTAACTTGTCATAGGTCACTTTTAAAACAAAGTCGAAATTACAATATTCATATATTTACAAACGCATTATATAAATAATAATTTCATAATTGATAAATAATTATTTAAACAATATTTTAATTATTGATTAATGCTAATCCACATAATTTAATTAATTCAACATTCCCCTACTTGAATAACATTAGTTAATCATTAAAAAAAATGAGAATCATTAAGACTAAAATATCAATTATGGTGACAACATATGTCAATCACATTTCACATAAGAGTAATGGATATGGAAAAGCATAATTAATTAGGAGAAATATGCAATCCAAGAATAGTCCAAGCATCTGAAAATCCTATAAAAGATATGAGATATGATAATAAAATGATGTCATCTTATACATATCTCACAAGAATGAAAATAGAAAAAGACATAATATTAGAATCTCACTAACCTAATACATCAAAAGACTTAACCAGATGAGTTACACATTTATGAAAGGCTCCCACTGTTAAACCTTTGGTTAGTGGATGTGCTAACATGTTCTCTATGGCAAGATGCTCAATTAGAATATGAAAATCCAAAATTTTCTCTTTAACAAGCAAGTACTTAATATTAAAATGCTTTGTTCAAGAAGAGCTCTTATTATTTTAAGATAAATGTACTACAACAGTATTATTGCAATATATCACAAGTGGCCTAAAGACGCTTTCAACAATATGAAAGTCAAAGATTGAGTTTTTTTAGCCATATAGCCTGACAAGCAGTCTTATAGCAAGCAATATACTTTGCCTCCATGTTAGAAATAGATGTAAGAGTTTGTTTGACACTCTTCCAAGAAATGGCTCTTCTTGTCATCATGAAAATAAAGTCGAAGTAGACTTTCAATTATCGGTGACAACTTGCAAAATCAAAATCGAATAAGTAGGGACTTAAAGTTGACTAGACTTTTTATATGTCAACATATAATTCTTGTTTCCTTTTAAATATCTTATTACCCTTTTCTTGACTTTAAAATGACCCAAACATGGGTTGCTCAAGTATCTCCCTAAAGCATTAGCAACAAAGACAATATCAGGACATGTACAAACTTAAGCATATATTAAACTACCGACAATAGAAGCATATGAGACCTTATCCATTTTAATTATTTTTATATCATTTTGAGGACATTGAGCTTTAGAGAATTTATCACCTTTTTGAATAAATGCAACATATAAGGAGCAAGAATGCATGTTAAACCTCTGTGAGACAATTCAAGAACACCACATACCTTATCATGATAAATCTTGATGCCTAAAACAATTGAAGCATTACCAAGATCCTTCATATTAAAGTGGCTACTCAACATTAATTTTGTTTTAGTCAAAAGGTTAATGTAGTTGCTAACAAGAAGAATGTCATCGACATACAAAATAAGAATTATAAAATTATTCTCCCTAGTCTTCAAGTAAATACATTGATTTGAGACATTGCTAAATGTCTGTTTTAGTCCATGAATGGACTTTTCAAGCCTGTAAACCAAATGTTCATTGCTTGTTTCAATAAGACCATCGGGATGAACTATATAGACATCCTTAGCAAGGTCTCCAATTAGAAAAGTTATCTTCACATCTATTTGGTAAAGTTTTAAATCAAAATGAGCAACCAAAGCCATGATAACTCGAAATGCATCTTTTATAGAGACAAATGAGAAAGTTTCTTTATAATCAATGTCTTGTCTTTATCTGTAGTCTTTCCCTACTAATCTAGCTTTGTATTTCTCAACTTTACCATCTAGACTATGCTTAGTCTTGCAAACTCATTTGCATCCAACAGATTTATAATCAACTGACAACTCCACAAGATCTTGAACAACATTACAAGACTTGGAAGACATTCATCATGCATAGTATTTGATCAATTAGAAGTAGGAGAGTTAGAAATTGCCTTGTGAAAATGATGGGATCATTGTCATCATAGAGATCAAACTCATGCTTCTGAAATACACCACATAATCATCTACTATTGAAGGCTTGTATACTTTTTAAGATTGTCTGAATAGGAATACTTTAGTAATGTCACTGAGTTCCTCTTCATCAACTGGTGGTGCCACTACATCATCTTATTCTCCAAGGGCTTAATCATCATTTAAGCTACTAGGACCATGGCATTTGTAGGAAAAGAAACAACTAGTGTAAGAACTATGGTCCCATATTTTTTAGAGTATCTAATTATGAGGTGTGACTCCCATTAACCAAGTCATCCTTAAAGAATTTTGCTCAGTTAGACTCAATGACTCTTAAGGAGTAAGAAGGACAACTAGAGAAGGTCTATATAGTAGCCAATAAAGAAGTTACTAAATCTTAAGATCAAACTTCTTTTGTTAAGGATTATAAGGTCTAACTTTTACCTTACAATGCCACACAAGAAAGTGTCTCAAGCTTGACTTCCTTCCAATTATCAATTCATAGGGAGTTTTCAGCATAAATTTGTTGGGTACTTGATTATGAATGTATATAATAGTTCTTGAGGCATCTCCCTAAATAAAATCTAGCAATGATGAATGACTCAACTTGCATCTCATCATATCCATAAGTTTGCGATTATGTCTCTCTACACTCCATTTTGCTTAAGAGTACCAAGCATAATGTATGAGCTTTAATTCTACATTCATCAAGAAATCTAGCAAATAGTCATAGATTTTTTCTAATTTCATTGTAGTGGCCATAATACTCACCTCCTCTATTAGACCTCATACATTTGATCTTCTTTCCTGTTTTTAACTTAATAATGACCATGTAGCATTTGAAGGCATCTAAGGAGCTAGATTTATGTATCCCGAAGAAGGTTTATCTACCCATATTTGGAGAAATTATCTATAAAGGTAGTAAAATACTTATATCTATCCATACTAGTGGGTGTAATTGGTCTACACATTCCAGTTTGAATGAACTATAGCACATCATTACACATATGTTTGCTTCTTTATTCCTAGTTTTGGCGGTGAACTTGCATTTAATACAATCAATTTAAGTTTTGAAATTAGATAAATCATGATTAGGAAGAACATATTCCCTAATCACTCTCTATCTCAATTTGAGGCCTAGAGATATGCCATAAACGTTTATTCTATAGAAGAAAAGTAGTCTCATTAGTCTTATTGCACTTACTACAAACAACAGAGTTAATAAACATATCATTTAAATTCAACATATAAAGTTTATCTCTCAAAACTTGTGAACCAACAACAATTGAATTAAAATTAATAACCAATTTTCTATTACCAATTAAACTCAAAAGTATAGCCATATCTGTCGAAAGTTGAAACAAAAATCAAATTCCTTCTCATAGAAGATACATAAATAACACCCCCTACCAATAAAGTATATCCTAAAGGTAAACACAAAGAAACAACTTCTATATCAACTACAGATACTTTAGCCCTACTCTCGTAATGATCTTTGACTTAACATCACTTGGTCTCCTTAGGATTGTGAATCATTATAAATAGTTCACAATATGAATAGTTGCACCTAAATTTAACCACTAGGAATTGGGAAAAAAATCTATCACATTAGATTCAAAACAAGTTAGAGCCAAAAGTGTATCTTGCCTCTCAAATTAATTTCTTTTTCACAAGATTGCAGTCATCCACCTTATGGCTTATGGCCATACCTTTTGCAATACTTGCAACTGCCTTTAAAGAATATCTTCTTGGGCTCTAAATGTTGCACTACCTTTCCTGCTTTCTTCTTATCATATTGAGATTTCTCTTTACATCTTTTGTGCAAGTAAAAGCAACAAACTAAATACTGTGTGACTTAGCTTTCTTCATTGATTCCTCTTCTTAAGTGACTATGGAAATCAATTCATCTTTTAGGAGGTTATCATGACATCAAACTGTGGAGGAAGAGACTCAAGGATGTGTCAAATCAAGGTTTCCTCATCAACTTCGACTTCAAGAGACTTTAGCTCATTATAATAGTGCACTAGTTTCAAGATATGCCTACATATGCCACTAACACCATCATACTTTGTCTTGTCAAATAAAGAGAAATATTGGCTTTTCTAAGCTTTCTTAAAAATCATGAATTTCTCACCAACAAATTTCAAATATTCCTTAGCATTGTTGCTCTCTGGGATGCTTTGTTTTGTTTGATAAACTTCTCCATGGTGTATTTTATCACCTTTAGTCTCACCAACCAATTTAAAATATTCCATGATAAAATATTCTTATTTCTCATGAGAAAACTTTTCAGCCTTTATAGACTTATTATTGAAGGGCGTAAACTTTTCAACCCTTAAAGCCAAACATAGATTTCCAATAGCCAAGTAGATATCTAACGACTCTTTCCACTCTTCATAATTGGTCCTATTTAGAGTCTTGACAAAGTTAAGGAGGAAAGTTACCATCAGAGCAACAAGGAACCATTATTTACAATTATTATGCAATTTTAAAATAAATGATATATTTTTTTTGTGAAGCAAACGGAGCAAAAGCCCCTGAGATAAACAAGAATCCTCTATAAAAAATTACACCTAAAGCATCTGTCATAAAAGCCAAAGATAAAAAAAAATAAAACCAAAATTACTAGACAAAGCATGAAAATAAATGATATATATGGTCATGCAAGTATGTCCCTAATAAAGAATAAATACAACAATACAATATATCACCAAAATCCTAATAATGATAAGATACTAAAAAAATGATTTATGTAACACCCCTACTTTTATATATTAAATTATTCTGTATGTTTAAAAATTACTTTTAAGTCATCAATGTATTTAGAACAATTAATAATAATTTTAGAAATTTTTCTAGAATTTATTGAAATAATTTTTGTAAAATGACAAAAATACCCCTAGTGGACTATAGAAACCAACGAGAAACTTTTTGACCTCAAAATATTTTGAAAATTTTATATTAAGTATCTCTCATTATAAACACTTTATTTTGAAAGAAAAGTAGTGAAAAATATAACAATCCTATTTCAATTCTTCCACTGTTTTTTTTTAATATTTGATAATGCAATTTTGAAAAATCGGAAAGGAATTTCAAAATTCTGATTCCTACCATTTTGCTCAAAATTTTAAGAGCTATTGAATCATGATTTTTAATAATTTTTCCAAGCTGGAGCCGAAGAAATTAGAAAATGACAAATTTGTCCCTATTTCTCAACATTAAGGACTGACACGAGGAAAAGATTCAATTGACATTAAAATGTCAATTTGAGCTTGGAATTATGTCATATATATTAAAATATAATTTTTGAAATTTTTTGGAAATTTTCTAGAATTTATGTGTAAAATGACCAAAATATCCCTACGTGTCTAATAAGCTAGCCAGTACTGATTTGACATTCAAAAAAGGTAAAAATGGTAATTTTAGTTTATTTATGAGTAAAATATTTAATTTTAGAATTTTCATAAAATTTTTGGTATTTATTGAATTAAAAATGGATTTTCTATGAATTTTCTAGCTTAAAAATACAAAATAAATACATATAATTTGAAATAAATTAATAAAAATTAAAATTTATTATTAGAAATTTATTTTTTATGAAAAATAATGTATTTTTCCAGTTTTACATTAACATGCATTATTTTGATATTAAAAGCTAATTTTTCAAGTTTAGGCGTTTTTATCAGTACTAGTTAATTCGCCTACAGATAAAATTTGACACATGGAGGCTTGGGACAGCTGGTGGAGCACGTCCCCAAACCTAAAAAAGGTGATTCACCACCTATTTGGGATATGTGTCCCTAAATTGGATTAAAAATAAATAAAATTTGATTTATGACATAATGCTTACATAATGGATGATGTAAATCTTTGGACACCTAACCCCCCTCCTTCTTCTATAAATAGGCCTCAAAGTTTTTAGAGTTTCGCTCATCCTTTCCTCTCTCAAGCTAGCCAAATTCTTAGAGAGCTTCTCTTTCTAGAAAAAAATTTATTTTATTTTGTTTTTATGCTAAAATTTTACTAGTTTTCCAACAACTAGTAAAGTTCTCTTCCTAAGAGCTTTGCATCAACAATTCCATCATCTTCATCAACTATCTTAGAGGTAATGGGGAGAGTGGGGTTGGTTCTAAATTATTATCACTTTGCATGTTGATAGGAAGAGTTTTCCCCTAAACCCGTTTAGGCTTAAGTTTTATTATTGTTATTATTGTTTAATGTTAAACTTTAATTTTTGCTAAGTTGTTACTCTGCCCAAATTTAGATTATTAAATCATTACTAAATTGTTACTTTGCTCAAATTTAAATTATTAAATTTTACTTGCTAAGCTATTACTCTGTTCAATTTTAGAAAATTAAAATGCATTTGCTAAGCTATTACTCTGCTCAAATTTAGAAAATCAAAATGCATTTATTTAGTTGTTATTCTATTAAAATTTTAGTAATTAAATTATAATTACTATATTGTTATTCTGCTAAAATTTTATATGATTACTAAATTGTTATTCCGTTAAAATTTTGGTATTATACAATTTCTACAAAATAAGGCAGAAATGTTGATTGTACTGGTGCTCACATTAAATGAGACTAGGGAAACCTTTGCTTGAGAAGTTAGAAATTGATAGTTAGTGAGTAATGTAAAGCGAGTGACATGCAGTGGCATGGCACCCTGTTAGGGAAGCTACAGTTTGGTACGCTGATGAATGAAAGGTAGGGACCCACTTGCAGAGGTCTTGGGGGTAGGCATTGAGTGGTGAAGGTCCCAATGGTCAAGATAGCGCCCTTGAACCAGGATATTCGTCTGACCAAACTCGATAACCTCGATAACTACTTAGCATTCCAGGATTCGTTTGAGAGTATAGCTCTATAAATGGATATCCTAAATTGTTATTTTGTTCCTCAATGATGACGAGGATTGTACCATGTGATGGTGTTGAGAAAGGTATATGTACTCCCAGTCAGTTCTCAGGTTCTATTGAGAACTATTACCCACTAATGGGAAGTATGGATCCATACTTAGTCAAGGGTAGTCTGATACAACTTATAATGAACCTTAGGATCCCTTTTGTTGTCAGTTGTGTTTTATCTTTGTTTTATGGTAGATTTCTAACCATACATGTAAAAGTGATTTTAGAACAAAACACCTCACTCCATTATTTTCTTCTATGTATGATTGATCGTAATTATTGAAGATGACATTAATGCCTTGTGATATTGAGTACGAGTTAGAGGACATCTCCACAGGGGAGGACCTGAAGACCTATAGTATTTTTTGTTTTTTTGTATAAGGGATAAGGTAGATGAACACTACTCTATATAGGATCTTTTCGATGTACATATTGGGTTAGATAGTGTCTATCTTTTGATGTATTTTTTTAGTTTTCAGTATTATCAAACCATGATATATAGTTTTATGATATATATGTATATACACTCTTATCTTTCATCTTTTACTACCATTTCCAAATTCTGTTAAGTTTGGAATTTCTTTTAAAAATGGAAAAATTTACACTTATTTTTTTATTTACTTAAACTTAATAACTAAATTAATATGAATTGTATTTAATATGAATGAGTGTTACAATTTACATATGCAAAACTAGTGGCACATTGTTCCATAACAAATTACACTCATAACAACACACCTGATAAGATATAATTATTATTGATGCAATACAATTTAAAATTAATAGTAAGACTTAATTATTCAAGAAATACATAAATTCACCCAATTGTACTCACAATAGATGAGATTACAGTCACACAAATTAAGAATAATTATTCCTGCAGAATATGATAAATTTATATCATGCATAATAGAATAAACCTTTAAATAAGGACCTAAAATTAATTCCATAATTGTGACACATTAATAAGGAGAGTAACATATACCAAAGTGTAGAGTAAGGAATAACCACACACAAAAAAAGTCCAAAATATGATAGTACAATATTTAAAAAATTAAAATTAATCTTAGATTAATTAGAATAAACATGTCCAGGTATATTAAAAATAGAAAATCCACCAAAATTACAAAAGTATTAAATAAATATTTTTAGGCAAAAAATGAAAATTTTTAGGCCTTAGGTGGGCCCGCGCGCCTACACGCATTCTGGCCAAAGAGCGGGCATCATCAGAAGGGTCTAGAACTAAGTCTTAAATGAGTTCAACGTCACCTGCAATTTGCAGCTTCAATTTCTCTCAATTTGTGATGAATTTTGGAGGGATGATAGGGAACAAAATCCCTCAAACAATTTTAATTTTCATGCATAAAATATTAATGATTAATTTTAACAAATGAACAATAAATGAAAAATACAATTAATTGATCTATTTCAAGGTTTGTTTTGGTGAAAAAAAATTGAAATACCGTAGCTATAATTTGTATCAACATGGCTTGGATACCAATTAATGGATTTAAAACAATTTAAGAACACTCAAACATCGATACAGGTTACAACATATTAATCATCAATATCTGAGAGAGATAGATTAAGAAAGTATAGTTAAATTCATCCCAAAGTCCATATAGTGATTCGGTGAAGAGAGAGATAAGAAAATTCTTATAAGAGAAAAATTGTCCTCTATCTAGAGAGTGAATGTACTTGTTTGTAAAACTTAAAACTACTTAATAGGTAGACAATATTAATTTTTTAACTCACTAGAAGAGGATGGGTATTTCTCAAAGCTACAAAAAATTGAATGAACTAATCCATCATGGGTCACTCTTAAAACAAAACCCAAATTATAATATTCATATATTGACAAATGTATTAAAATAGATAATAATTTCATAATTAATAAATAACGATTTAAACAATATTTTAACGAATGATGTTATTTGTACAACAAATTTTACACTTAAGAGACACCAAGAGAGAAAAAGAGAAAAATATGAGATGTAATAGATGATGTGATAAAGAGAAATAAAAACCAAAAATACTATTATATAAATTATTGTATATATAAATAACACAATTTTATTTTAATTATTGATCAATACTAATCCATATAATTTAATCAAATTCAACAAAGCTGAAATGGAGTCAGTAGAGTTTAGAGTCAAGAGATGTAGAAAGAATAAATATCTTGTCATGATAGATCTAAGGCTTTGATTGACTATTTCCGAAATATTTAGAGGAATTTATCAGGCTGTTATTTGTTACGTGTTAAATATCCTGCAGTGCACTGCTCACGCTCTGAACATTGGATCAACTTGGCTTTTGATCTTCATGAGTCACTATGACTATGAGGCTGTGCCTTAGTCTAGACTAGAACAATTTAGTATAGGTGTCTTGATCTTTACTTTGTTGAGAAAAAGATTTTGTCATGATCTCCTTTTTACCTCTTGCTCTATTATAACTAATTAACTAGTATTCATCGCAGGAAAGTATAATTTTGCTTTGGCTTGATCATGGGTTGTGCTGTCATTTGCATGAAGGATATTACCATGCGGACATTAAAGACCCAAAGATTTTATAGTTTCTCTATTATCTACTGTGTGGTGGTGTTGGCCGTTGTGCCAAGCATGCCTTTAATTACATGCTCCTAATGTGAAAAAGTAACTCAATATTTCTTTATGGTGTCACCTGCATTGTCTTGTGCGTTAGAACTAGCTAGAAATAGAAAACTTAAAGGGTAGGATATATATTTATTTAATTTCTGCACTAACCATGTTAGTTGAATGTCGAATTTGACAGGACTAGCTAGTGGCGTTACTACATCATTTTAATTATAATTGTATATAGTTTGCTCACTCTTTAATTTGATCTTTTATGAATGTGACCCTAAAGAAGCATTGTTACTTTAAAGGTGTCTATTTTCAATTGAAAATGTTCTATAAAGATATTAGCGGCTTTTGAAGGAAAAAAAAAAAAAAAAACCGTGTGATACTAAAGAGGAAATGTAGAGACAAGTGTTTTCATATAGCATGCATGTTGGCTTAGGTCTCGTGTCTTCATTTTGGTTCAATGTGTTGACCTCTAAATTTATCCCTCTAGATCTACCAGCTAAACTTTTATCATCTTAATAATGAACACACAATTTTTAAACATTATGTTTGTTTAGCATAAAAGTTTATTTTATTTAGACAAAAGAAAAAGGGGGAAAGAAGATAAAGATATGGTCGTGACTAACATTGACGTTTTTGTTAAGTTCAACGAATTGAAGAAAGATCAATTACTAATTAGACAATGATAGATGCACAGCACATGTGTGTCAAATCACATTTTTGTACGTTGTCATTAATTCTTTTCAACCCCTTGAATTAAAAAATTTAATTACTATTTTCTTCTAAATTTCGTTATTTATTTTTTCAATTCGTGTTTAAATTAATCGAATAAATTCACAATATACTTAGTTTAATAATTTTATTTTGTTTTATCTTTTAATTTTTCTTAAATTAAAAATATGCAAATGATACTTTGTATGTATATATATATATATATATATATATATATATATATATATATGTATATATGTATATATGTATATATATAGCGACTCTTGTGAGAACACTTATGTGAGAATATGAGAATAACTAATGACAATCCTTAGAATAAGATTAAAAATAATAGACCACTAAGATTAACATCCTATTAAAAATATCTTTTATAAGTCCATCAATGTCGTTGTCACCACCACCACCACCACCGTCGCTGCAGCCACCACCCTTACCACCATCGCCAACGCCACCATCATCGCCGCTGCACCCCCACCTCCACCCCCACTATTATCACCATCACCCCCACCCCCCACCATCGTCGTCGCCACCACCATCACTATCATCACCTCTACCACCATCGCCACTCCCACCGTTGTCGCACTCCACAGTTGCCACAACTACTGCCACCACCATCGCTGCCATGTGGCAGCGATGGTGGGGGCAATGGTGGGGGCGATGGTTGTGGCAGCGGTGGGGGTGATAGTGGTAATGGCGGCAGTGATGGCAACAACAGTGGTTATGGCTGCAGTGGTAGCGGCAATGATGATGGTGGTGGTGGGGTGGGGGTGATGGTGGTAAGGGTGGTGGCAATGACATTGGTAATCTCATAAGAGGTGTTTTTAATAAGATTTTAATATCGGCAGTCTATTATTTTTAATTTTGATATATATATATATATATATATATATATATATATATATATATATGAGTAAACCATCAAATTGGTCCTTGAAGTATCACTCTCTCTCTTAAATAGTCCTTAAACTAATTAAATTATATAAGTAGTCCCTAAAGTATTAGAAATCATATTACATAATCCCTTAAGTATTGAAAATTTCTTCAAATTAGTCCCTTACCAAGAACTAAATTGATGGATATTCAATACTGTAGGGACTACTTATGTAATTCCATTAGTTCAAGAACTATTTAGGAGAGAGAATGATACTTTAGGAACTAAATTGATGGTTTATTCAAATAAAAAATAAATAACAAATAACTAAAAATATCAAAGTCAAACATGATTATCAATTTTCATAAACCATTTAAAGTCACAACCAAAAATATCAATCATTCTTTAAAATTATCCAAATACACCAACCACATATATGAAAATCTTATAAACAAAATATCTCAAATATTTCAAATACACACACAATACTAAGTAGAAAGTACATCAAATATATAAATTTATAATCACTAATCATCTTCAATAATTTATTTTTAATGTCTTAAACAAACAAACAAACAAAAGTCCACGAGCTAGCCTGTTAGCCTGCAACCCAAACCTGTTTAGCCTATGGGTTATGTGGTTTGGGCTAAAAAGGCTTGTATCTAATTGAACTCCATATATTAAGAGGCTCGTGATTCGCGCGAGCTGTGAAATAATTAGGTCATTTGCGAATCTTGACCTATACGTCAAGGTCTAAAGTGAGCGATTACACTTTAAAAAATAAAATGTACTTACAAAGTTACAGTCATTGATTAAAAAAAAAAATTAACGAATGAGATTATAATAAAAATTAAATATATATTTAAAAAACTTATATTTATCTATCTATCTATACATAAATATACATTTTTCTCACCGTCGTAGGCATAGTCTAAGAGCCCCTTTATAATTGCAACAGATATTTTATTTCCCATAAAAAAATGTGGGATGTATTATTTGTGCATCTTTTATTACTATATTATTACTTTGACCCAAATGCTTTACAACTTTTCATGCATAAAGTCACTTTGATAATACAGCAAGCTGACCACTGGCATAACTGTTTCATATATAGATACCGGTAACATCGATGATAAATCCAACATGCTCAAGTGTGTGTGTGTGTGTGTATATATATATATATATATCTTCTCGGAGACATAGGGTGAGCCATGGCCGCCACAAATTTTTTGAAAGTTTAAAGAAATAGCTAAGAAAATTACATAATTTTTTTTATATTATCAAAATATCATTTGATCACCCCACAATATTAATCCTCAAGAATATGATTCATCACCGGGATGAATATAATAATGACATAATTAACGTAATGGCGATCGCCGCTTTCCACCGTTATCAACCTCCTCCTCCTCCTCCTCTTCTTCTTTCTTTCTTTTTTTTTTTTTTAGGAACCTCTTTTATTTTTAATACAATGTAATAATGTATTCTTTTATAAGAAAAATAAATTTTATTAAAAAGAGGAGAGTACAAATACTACTCTATCAAAAAGAAGATAGCATATATATGTCAATATGAAATATATGCCATCCAATGAGCACCCCCAAAACAGAACCCCATAACAGCCAAGGGGACAATCAACACTATGACTTAGAGCATTACACAAATAATAATAATAAGGCAACAGCCAAATGTAATAACGTATTAAAATTAATTTAAAACAAATATTTGAGGCTAAAAATAAAAGAACAACATATATGGTGCCTCGAGTATAATTCAATTCGTGACTTTCATCAGACAAGCTAGTGTCTAATGAGTCAAAGTTTCTGTAGCTATTTAATTAAAAGCTACTCGACACTTTTATGTAAAGCCAAAGTTTAAGTATGCCAAAAGGTAAATCAATCATCCTACAGTTGCTCTTAGCTTTTCAGATATAAATTAAAGTTATATTTTAATAATTAATCGACGATAGACATGAAGAGAAAATGAAACATTTTCAGTCAAAAAGATTCTTGGAGTGCTGTGGTATCAACAAGTACAAAGCAACTCCGCAATCAAGAGATACGGTGCTATAGAAAGGTTGGTTGTATACGTTGCTGTATTTAAGAAGATGAGTATGACCCTGTGAACACCTAATTTTGTCCACCATTCTTGTTATATATTTTATTTGTTTCCTTTTATTTATGTTATTACCTTGTACATATAATCCAAACGCTTTAAAATTAATACCGGTTCAACAGCTCAATTTCTGTTACATTATTTATTTATTTATTTACTATTCATTTATCTATTTTATTTATTTATTATTTATTATTTATTATTTTTATTCTTATTCTTATTTTTATTTTTATTTTTTTTCGTTTTTCGTTTTTTTCTTTTCTTCTTTTTTCTCTGAGGTGCCCACCCACTCTAACTGCTCTCACCGTGCCCTGCAAACCAATTTCCTAAGCTAACACTGCAAATCGGTCATATTGCTTCTACCATTGTCTAATTTCCTTGATTAATGCTGCAATTTGTACTTTTTTTTCCTCCAATTAACCATACTTTCAGATCAATTCAAGGAATCACAGAAATCTTTTGGGTCTATAAATAAACTGAAGGAATAGAAACCGGGGGAAGTTTTTTTTAGAAAATGATACCAAAAATCCCAAGTGACCATTGAAGAGCAGAAAAAGAGAACTCGGAGAGGGCTAGAGAAGGATCAAAGCTGAACAGTTAGAGCCACAATCAGGTATTCAATTTTATGAACAACATTCTCGCTATTTTGATTTCTCTGGTGGCTGGATCCTAGTATCTTCTAAATGTTTGTCTTGTTGATCTGATGATTGTCTCAAATAATTATGCAACTAAATAACCAAAAGAAAATACAACATTTAATGTTCGTTGTACAAGCAATATACAGATTTCAAGCCATGAATCAAACTAGTTCCCGGCAACATCAAGCCTAACCTTTTCAACACCACTGAAAATAAGCAAACTGAAAATGAAGCAAAAAAAAAAATAAACGAAGGGTAACCTTTTCCCCACCACTGCGAACCCCGTCGTTCGTCGTCGCCGGAGGCGATTTCCGGCACGGTAGCTTTTCTCTTCCTTCCCCGTCTTCCTCTTTCCTTCTTTTTCCTCCTTCTTCCTTCTCCCATCCTCCATCGCATCCCCCGCCATCCACGAACCTCCATATCTCCTCTTTTCACGAACGGATCTCGCGTCACCAGAGATCTAGTCGTGCTTCCCTTAGCAGACGCGAGCGTCGCCTTCACACAGCTACCAGCAGCCACCATGAAGCCAGGGAGACGCCGACGATAGCGTTTCGCACCGAGCCGCAAGGTCTGCTTCCCCCCCTCCTTCGCGTTGCGCAGTCTGGGGCAAATGGAGGCAGAAGCTTCGCGAAGCACCCCTTTTTTTTTTTTTTGATTCATCTGGTTTGCATCTGTAGAAGCTGGACGGGCTCCAGCATATTTTGCTCCCTTTCTTTTTTCCGTGCGTGGACTGAGTCCTCTTTCTTTCTTTTTTTATTGTCGGCGTAAACTAGATTTTGTTTCCCTTTCATAGATAGATCTTTAAATAATTAAATCCATTCGAAACCCTTGTATGCCGTTCTTTTTTTTTCTCTCTTTAGAGTCTTTTGATCTAATTAAATAAGGAATGTGATATAATTAAACAAGGAATAACTAAATGATGAGTAAATGAAATACTTAAATATAAGAAAGCAACGTAAACTCTTTTCTACAGTGAAAACTTTTCGGACATTATCATGTAAATTAAACTTTCTATTTATAATGAATTGATAATAAATAATAAAGTTAATAATGTAACAAATAAGCAAAAATAATATTTCGTAAATTAGTATTTATAACTTATTTAACGTTAATAAAATTACAAAAATATCTCTAATAAAATAAGGATTATTTGAATGTGACATTCTCTTAATCCTAGAGTTTAAGGGCGCAAGTTGTACAACTTGTTGTCTAAAAGCTCTTTTCTAAGTGAAAAATGTTTTTAATTTATTTGTAAAAATTTTAAATCACGTCTTACAATTTAATTAAAATTTGTTGATAACAAAATCTAAAATAGAGAAAGGGTTAATTAGATGTGACATCTTTTTAATCCCGAGATTTTGAGACACAAGCTGTACAGTTTGATGTCTTAAAACTCTTCTCTTAAATAAAAAATATTAAACTTAAATTTAAATATAATAAAAATAAAATACTAAAATCAAAATTAAAATAGTAAATTGGCTTGGGTGTACACCTTTGTCAATTTATATCTTAGGATGTATAAACTATGACGGTTTAGAAATCCAATTTAATAATAATAAAAAATAAAAAAAAATGTCAATACAAAACATTTCTACAAAAGAACTACTGAGTCTGATTCCCATTGCACCGGGACATACTAGGGCAGGAGCCCACTCCTGTCCGATCTCAAAAAAGTAAAATTTAGATAAAGAAAATCCTTTTAATATAAATTCTTCTTGCCATATTTTTAGGTTATAAATATTAAAAGTCATTAATAATTTGCTTGATCAGAGGTAATCGTTTTAGCACGTTGTTGGATGCTAATACCTTCCTACACGTATGACTCCCGAGCCAAAATTGATTTCGTAGACATTTTCTTTAGGTGCTAATATTTTACTAATAAAGGTGGCGACTCCGTTTTAGAACTCTTTTTCGCCGTCCCGCGGACCCCGGTGCGACGACCCCAACTAAAACCAAAAGCGTAGACCGTGTTTTGAACCTGCATATATATCATGACCAACAGAGTTAAGAACAAAATTGTATAAACGTGTGAAACATGCAATATCAAAGTTTAGTTAGACAACGTGTGACATATATCTAGTCCACGATAATATAATTTGGAAGACGTGAGCCTAAATTAAAGGTGTGTGCATATAGATGAGAAAATTTGTGTGAAAAATGACGTGTTTAATGAGCACTACATATAGGAAAGCCGCATGGAGACGATTTGTTATTTTCATCAAGATTTTCTTTCATCATATACAAATTGATAATGCAATTAAAACTACTTTTTCTTTTCCTAGTAGCTACAGAAGGTCATCAATGATCGAACTCATACTGGTCGTGGCATTCTTCTCAAATAAGATTTAATTTGCTTCTACTATTTTGGGAAGCAAATGTAATTCAAATATGACTTGGTTGTGCAGCAAGACATGAATGATACAAGTCTACAGTTGATTGTTTGCTAGCTTGGAAGCTGAGAAAGTTGAATCTAATGCAACATATTATTCTGATATTCTCAATATAAAGTTCTTCATAGCTAGTGGGCAACAGCTATATGCATTGTGCCATTGCCAATACATTATTTGATTGAGCCCTTTAAAATTGGCGTTACTTGCACCGCTTTATTATTACATTAAGTGGGGAGCGCAGTAAATCCTCCAAAGAACCAGAACATTGGCTCTATGATATTAAAGGGATATTTATGCCTTTTCCCAAAATTTCATTTTTTTCCCCCTAAAAGTGGGGAATGGAGTAAATTTCTCACTTTAGTTTACATTAGAGGTTGGAAAGATGATAAAGAGTATGTTTGGTAAGCTATTTTAGTTATTTTTAAGTTGATAAACTTGATTGATCTTATTAATGATATTTGGTAAATAAGTTTTTTTTAGGTTATGTTTGACAAAAGTAGCTAAAAAACTAGTTAAAAGCTAAAAAGCTAGTTGAAAGCTGAAAAGCTAGCCAGTAGTTGGAAGCTAAAAGTTGTTAATCTAGCTTATTGAATTATAAGTATTTGATAAAATTATCTGTTAAAGTAGCTAATAAATATAAAATGACAAAAATGAACATGTTTATATGATACTTTATATAAATTTTAATTTTATTTATTGATAAAATATATTTTGGGATAATTAATTAATGTTAAATTCTTGTAATTTATTATTTTAAGTCCTTTTTTTAGTTTCAATTATTATTATTTTTTCATATTATGCATTATTCCCAACCAAGTTTAAAATAAAATAAATTAACATACACTTATGTAAATGTCATATTTTCATTATGTTGGTTAATGTAATAATTAAAATATCTTGAAGTATAATGTTAAAATAATATAATAAATAATATAAATAGTGTAATGGTTAAAATAAAGAATTTAATGGTCATGCATTGTCAATGTTAAAAGTTTTACATAGTCAACCAATCAAAAATCACTATTGATATGACATTTAAAGTATTTATTATAAAAGTCAACAAACCTACAATAAATAGTAATTTATGATTGGATGATAGTGTAAAACTATTTTACACTGTCAGTACATGACCTTTTTTCTCTAAAATAAATAGTGTAAGAAGAAGAGAAACAAAAATAATAATAATAAATCTCTACCTTATGTAAAAAGGTAATAAGAAAATTTAATAAATATTTTAAGGATAAAAAGAGAATAAAATATAAAAAGTATAGAAACCAGTGTTTTAAAAAAAGCTACAAGCTACTAAAAAAATTATTTACCATATCCTATTAATAAAGTCAAACAAACTTTTCAACTAGTAAAAAAAGCTAAAGCGTAGTTGAAAGTACTTGCTAAACATAGTCTTAGTAGCTTATAGCAATTTTTTGATACGCTACCTCAAATAGTGTATTTTAAAATACTACTTTAGCTTTTTATATTTTTGAGGCTTAGTTATGTTTTTAATCTCTCAAATTTGAGGTAAATCCGTTTCTAGTCCCCCAAATTGAAAAAAAAAATATTTTAGTCCCTACAATTTAAAAAAATCTATTTAGTCCCTAGAGGCAAACAATGTTAATGGAAGTGGTGATGTGCACTGCCAGCATTTGCCACGTGTATATTTTCGTTAGACACGTCATCACTTTCGTGAAGATCGTTTGCCTCTAGGGACTAAAAACATATTTTTTGAAATTGTAGGGACTAAAATATATATTTTTTTTCAATTTAAGGGATCAAAAATGGATTTACTTCAAATTTGAAGGACTAAAAATATAATTTAGCTTATATTTTATTTTCTTATTATCCTTAAAATAGTTATTACATTCCCACCCCCCCCCTTTTTTTACATATAGGGTTTTATTATTTTACCTTTTTATCAAATAAGATATTGATAATAATAGATAATAGGTTTATTTTATTTTATTTTTTATTTTTTTGGATATTTTTATATTACATTGTCTATTTTAACTGCGACTTTATTTACAATATTTATTTTATTATTTTAGCATTATACTTCAAGATATTTTAACCATTACATTAATCTACATAATAAAAGTATGATGTTTACTTAAGTGTATGTTATTTTTATTTTCACATAGCGAGACACAACCTCACTAAGCGAATTTCTCTCTAAGGACTTGCCTTGCTCTCTGTCTTATTTTTTTTCTTTACAAGAAGGTTCTCGAAATATTTCAGAGACTTACCCTAGTCTTTATACCCTCCTTCACTAAGCAAGAGGCAATGAACAGAGAGTCGTGAGTAAGGGTTTTCTGAACCCAAAGGCTCCCCAAATGGTTTTTGAATATTCCCACACATTTTAAATAGATTCCTAGGTTAATGCATTTTCATTCATTTATAGAGCAAGGACAAGGATTTAAACCACAAATCAACAATTATACTATCAATCATCAATAATCCAATCTTAAGAACACAAAGGGGAAAACTCAACAACCACAAAATTATGTAGTCCAATCACAGTGTCAAAGCTTAAACAGGTAAAGATTGGGGGAAAATCGCCTTCCCCCCTACAAATAATCATACAACACAACCAATTGGGGTTTAGCGCCAACCCTTTTACCCACAACTAAGGGCATACCTATGAACGAGATAGTCTCACTCCTCCTTACCTCGAAAAAAGCAGCCTCCGGCAAGAGGATGCAAATGGTGTCAGCAATGCTTCCTCAATCTCTCTTTTCATGGCTGCGATGATTTTGAAGACAAGATTCCAAAAGAGGCAAAAAGAGAGAAAGAAGGAAAAGAGTTAGGTTTTAAGGAACCTAAGGCATCTAAAGATAGTTTGGGCTTATAGGGACAAGGCCCAACATAAGGATTTATGAAACTTTAAAAAACACTATAATAACAAAACACCTTTCTAAGGCCTAATATCTTTTTCTCCAAAATACCATTTTATTAAAACAGAAAATAATAATAATAATAATAATAATGATGATGATGATGATGATGATGATGATGAAGAAGAAGAAGAAGAAGAAGAAGACATTGGGGTGTTACATGTTGTAGTATATCAGATAGAACACCTTATTCAGGGTTGTAGACAATTACATCTCTTACTTGCCCAACTCCTTGTGGTTCTTCTTTCACTTCCTCTAGGTGTAAGACGATGTACCCAGTTAACATGTTGGCAATCCTCATCTTTCTAACAGTAGTGATGGAAATCTCAAAACCAGGTGTCATCACTTCCCATCCAACCACATCAACATTCAAATCCCTAAGGATTTCTATGAACAGCAAGGCATAGGAATTATTGGTTTGTGTTTCTCTAACACTTGGTCCTTTGAGTTGAATGCACTTATCTAGTCCCAAGAATTAAGTTGTAGGTTGATCTTCTGTCCTACTAGCATATTGTAAATGCAGAAACGGTCCCTTAAAGTTAATTAGTCCTTCAAAGATCATCTTGGCATGACAATGTATAGGAGAATGTTGAGTAGGTCTTGATTCTTTGCCTTCATGTTTGAATTGTACACATACTTCTTAGCTGCAGTCTTATTAGTTGGGAGGTGGTCTCGGTCCATAGAGTGCCAAGTCCACAGTTGCTAGAGTGATAACTGCCTCCTAGTTAGGATTGTACTTTAAACCTTCTTCAACACATCCACATGGTTTTGCAGTCTTGTCAGTGGAGATGATAATGATGTTGGTGGCGTATATATGGGTGTTGGGTCTAGGTTAGAATTCATAGCACAAGGCCTAATGGCTTTTATGGGTGATTATTCGCTACTTTGATGTATACTTGTAATAACTTTACTCTAGTGTTAACTTTTGTTAAAATTCCTTGGAACTATTTGGGCTTAGTAAAGATGTGATATAAGTTGGGCTTAAGCCCAATCCATAACACTAGAACTATGATGAACTTGTGTGTTCAACTATTTGTTTCCTAATTTTCATATTTTTCTCTATTTGGTTTATATTATTTTGAAGGCTTCATTGCAATTTTGGTCCCCCAAGTATCGTATTTGTGCAATTTTGGTCCCCTAAGTTTAAAATGTGACAATTAGGTCTCCCAAGTATTATTCATGTTAAAATCAAGTCCTTTTGTCAATGCTCTGTCAAAATTTTAATGGCGTGGATGATATGTCACTTCCTCAATGTGACACATCACCATTTAGCTCGGGAGAAGAACTTGGACAAATCATTGACAGAAGAACTTGATTTTAACATGTATAATATTTGGGGACCCAATTGTCACATTTTAAACTTGGGAGATCAAATTGCACAATACGATACCTAGAGACCAAATTGCAATAAGCCTATTTTGAAAGATGTGTTAGAAATTGGTCACTCTTGATATAACCTTAGCTAATTAATTGTCTAGTGACCTTATTGCAAATAATTAATGGAATTATAGGATAAACCAAGTGAAGGGATTTAGGAAGATCAATCATCACTCTTTGCCTTTCAATCAATTATCAATGTAACAAGTTTGTTGATTCATCGTATTTTCTTAATTGTGTACCTTGCATGATCACTAGGTGTAATAATATAAGAAAAAGATATTAAGACTTCATAATTATTGGATACCATAGAAGTAGAATTGGTTATTAACAATTAAGAAGAGATATATAAGTTATAAAGAAATTAAATAACATACACGAAATATACCCTAGACTTTTCATTTTAAATTGTTACTTATGACTTCTGTGCTCTTGGAATTCTTCTCGTACTTTCTTGTTCTCTCTCACTTTCTATAATCTTATTTCAATTTTCGTTGTTTATTGTCCAAGTAATCAATGATTCGACGATTTCAATTCTTGTTTAATAGTCTCCGAGGAACGATAACTTGGGGATCTTTTTTATCACTTTTACCAACGGATATATTTTGCCCAACGCAGCATTGTAAACAAAACTTCCTAAAGAAATAAAAGAAAATCCAAGTAATTATTTGATGACAAGACATAGATAATATATTGTCACTAAATTGGTTTTTTTTTTTTTTTTTTTTTTTTTTTTTTTTTATAATGGCTGACATTGATGTTAAAACCTATGACTTTATGCAAACTACTCAAACCTCCTCACTACTAAGCTGACTCTAGTGGGTAAATTAGGATAAACTAAATACACATGTTTTGTTTTTTTTTTGTTTTTATCTCTTTTATTTTTTCTGCATTCATATGATTTGTATTTCATATACTAAAGTTTTATTTTTTTCTCTAATAGAATCCTAACAACCAATTCCACCTGCTCGGTTCTTGCACGTTACCAAAATAAAAATAAAAATCATCAACTTGGAAAGTACTTTATAAAGACAAAACCATGTATAGCAAGTCCGATGATGTAAATCAATCAGCAGACAGAATAAAATCTTGATCGGCCTTCTTTCAGAAGTAGATAAGGCCTAATTGCTTAATAAATGGAGCAAATTTGATACAACAAGATCTCATCGTGCCTAAAAGTGCATTATCACTCAATCAATTAGCTTACATAGTGAAATGTACTTCTGCTTTTACTTTGAAGCATGAGCACTTACATTGTGAAAACACAGCCTAGCCCTAGACAATTGAATTGCGGCTTGTCCATGAATTCGTGCACGGAACAATTACAATGCATGATCATTGGATTTTTGCTTATTGTCACAACTACGTGTTACAATTTTCATGCTTATCATGTCTCTATAATATGTAAAATCAAAAGTGAAATCGTCCTAAATCTTAAAAAGGAAATGATTTAGGCCTCTCATTTAAAGAAGAGGCTACGGATTATCCATGTGTGTAAAATCAATTGTTTGCGCCTTTTAGTGACATTGACATTGGCATGGCATATTGTGGTCACGAGCAGCACACGACCAGATCAATTGATTGGCAAGACGGGATAAGAGAAATTGAACTAATATGGAATGCCGCCTACTTGAAATATATTTTAGAGTTTCATTATTACAAAATTAAAGTTGCCGTTTAGTTGTGAAAAGTTTATTTTATCTTCGCACATCCACAAGGTGGGTTTCGAAGGAAGACTTTTTTCTCTGTAAAAGAGGGTAGGTATGATTTGATCATTACCAATTTATTATAAGGGTTAATTCACATAAGAGACTTTCACCTGCAAAATATCCTTCGAACGCCCTCAGCTGACCTTAGTAATTTATCTGAGGGAGTAAATCTTTAAACATTATTTAATTTTCTAAAATTAATAATACTTGTTAAAATTAAATATAAGTGTGACAATGAAAATTATAGAAAAAAGTAATATTTTCACATTACATTAAACATCTAATTAATCTGAGTCGAGTCGGATAAGATGATAATCATGGTAAGGTTTTTCTCTTCAATTTTTTAACATAATTCCAGTCCAAGAAACTCAAGCTAAATTTCCCTTAGTCAGGTTAGAAGCGCTCATAATTTTTGTAGTATTATTTGGAAATGAAAATTAAAATGCCAAGTCTCTTAAAAAAAAAAAAGAAAATTAAAAAAGCAAATACTTTAGTTAAACCTTATTTACGTCCAATTATGCCATTCGCGTTCGTGTGTGTGGAATTATAAATTTAATGTGTGTGTATGGAATTATAAATTTAATTTATTTATCTGCTTGGAAATAAATAACATTGACAGGGAAAGAAAGAATTAAAACAATAGTGGAAATGGAATCAATATAGTCTTTCATACAGGAATGTAAAAATAATAATAATAATAAAAAACTATGAAAACTAGATCTACGCTGTAAATCTATACGTACGCGCGCGCGTGTTTCAAAAAATAAATAAGAACTATTTTTTTAGTAATAAAAATATCAATTAAGATACAATAATATAAACATTTAAACTTTTAATTATAAAAAATCTTAAAAATTATTTAATTAATGAAATGTTATCTTAATGATGATTTGTAAATATCTTATTGTATATAAAGTTGACTAAAGAAATTTAAGTATTGATTAAAATAGTTAAGGAAACTAAAAATTCCGTTTGATTGAATAAATAATTCAAAAAAAATAATTTAATTTGATATAAATCTCATATAAAACATGTTACAAAATAGAAAAAAAATGTGTCTATATAATTTTTTTTTTAAAAATAAGGATTTAAGTTTATAATATAGGAATTGTTAACCTTTTATCATACGATAAAAAATAGACTGAGATTTTCAATAATATAATTTTATTTATGAAAAATCAATTTATTCATATAAATATTGTGAATCTATATTAATAATAATACACTCTTAATATACCATAATTTCCTATATAGATAATTTTATTAATACTTGGTTTAAGGCCAAAAATAGTAGTGCTCAATGTTTTATTTATTTATTATTATTATTACTGGTATATTGATCTTGTAGCTTGTTTCTTTCTATTTTTGATATGACCTTGTGAAATTTTTATATTTGGGTTAGAGTACCACTTGTACTCTATTTTTTAATAAAGTTTTGCTTATAAAAAATATAAGAAGTTGATGTATATTGTCATTTTGCATCACACTGTTAGCGCTATATTTGTAATTTTAATTTTAATTCGAGCCTTCTAGGCAACTGGAAGTAGAAGTTTCTGGTTGAAAAGGAAGCATTGTGGTCTGATGTCCTAATGAGCAGATATACAACGTTACATTTTGGTAAGATCGACAGTGGAGAACATTATTATAATTCATCTACATGGTAGAGTGATAATGTGTTGTTGATGACTCGGATAATGGTGCAACTAGAAATTGGTTCTCCAATATAGTGGCGGCTAGGAAGATCGAGAACGGTGATAATGTTTCTTTTTCCCTTGATACATGGCTAGGGAAAAAATTTCTTAAAGATCTTTTTCCTAGACTGTACTCACTAGTCATTAATAAGTCGGGCATGGTTAATGAAATGGGCTTTTGAGCTGAGGATGATTGGAGGTGAATTTGAAATCGGAGAAGAGATTTTTTTTATATTTTTTTTTGGGAAAGAGGAGTTGTTTGAGCACTTTCAAGATTTATTACTTATATTGGTTTCTCGCTCCAATGATCAAGAGGACAAGTGGATTTGGAACTTTGCTCTTCCCGGATTTACTCTATCAAATCAGCCTATTGTTCCCTTGTTAATATTCAAGCTAATCCTAGGTTGAATGATTCAGATTTTGAAGTCTTTAGGATATTTTGGAACTGTATTGCTCCTAATAAGATTCTAACTTTCCTCTTGGTAAGGGTGAAAATAGGCCAGACCATCGACAAGAATCTATGACTTAGCCTATATCAGGCTTAGGCCAAGCCAGACTTTTTTATTAAATAAACCAGGCTTGAGCTTTTATAAAAACCTATTTAGTTAAAAAGGTCAGACTTTGGGTCATTTAAAAAGTTTTTAGGCCTAATGAGCCGACCTATTTAAGTAAATATAAATAATAATTTTTGTTAGTATTATTATTATATGAAATTTGTTATAATGTATTTTACCTTTTTTAAATATTAAGCATGTTGACATAAATGAAAAGTCAAACCTATAAATTTATTGAAAGATAAATTTATGTCCTGTTTAAAAGCCTTATTTACAAAATAGGTTTTTAAATAAGTTATCATGAATGTTTGATTGAACATTGGAAATAAACTTATATCATATAAACATATTAGTCTTGACTCTTATAAAACCTTTGTCGTCTGTTTTCACCTTTGTAACATGCTCTGAGTAGCCACAATTTTAATATTTATAGATTATAATTTGTTTTACAGAGTTTTTTCCCATTACCCTATGAGCCTATTAGCCCATGTAGAGAGAAGTTAGATCTATATAAAAGTTTTTAATATAAAATAAGTCTTTAAGTAGGTTAACAGGCTAAGTCAAACTTTCAAATAGATCAGGCTATACCTAAAAATAACAAGTAACAGACTAGTCTTAGGCCATGAATTTTTTAAATAGGCTAGGCCTCTTTAGGCAAAGCCTTATTCGGCCTAGCCTATTTCCATCCTTACCTCTTGGCAAGGGATGTTAGATAGGTTAATTACCTACCAATTAAGGTGAATTTGTTGAAAAGAAAGGTGGTTTACAATTTGTAAGATTTATTTTGTGGTGAACATCATGAATTTGCCCAACATCTTTTTTTTTTTTTCTCATGTTCTCTTTCACATAAGGTATGGTATGTTGTTTATTCATGGCTTGATTTTACTGTGGAGCTCCTTCAACTGCGACACAACATTATTTTTACCACTGTGGGCTAGTATAGGGAATCGGTATGAAAAGGTATGACAACTTTTGTGGCATGCTGTTTTCTGGAGTATTTGGTTATATAGAAAAACAATATTAGTTCCTATGATTTGTTGAATATTTTAGATTTAGTAAAAACTAATCTTGATCCTGACTAGTTGCATCTTTTGGATCTAAAGGACTTTGCTTTTCGGATTAGTGTTATTGTCTCATTGATTGTATTGGGATTTTATGTCAATAGGAAGTCTGTGTGCTTGTTCCCAACATGTATATTTAACGTCTGGATTACCTTTTGTACTCCCTTTCATAATATTTGATTCCTTAATAATATTTGTTGGCCTATAAGAAATTTTAGTTTTAATGTTTTGTAAGTAATTTTTTTTATTTTTTATAAGCTTAATTGTAAGTAATTAACTTTAACTTTTGAAGTATAATTAGGTCTCACGTAGTAGTGTGTGTGCGAGAAGGCAAAAATAACAGATACTTTTATATTTAAATTTCACCTGATAAAATCATATTTAAGTTTTGTATCAATTTTTAAACATGTAAAACCCTATAAAAATTAATAATAAAAGAGATTAATATAAACAGCAATGCTATTTGGTAGAATATTATTGACACAAATTGCACAAATTGATCAGGTAAATCACTTCCCTTTTTTTAAAATATATATTAATTAAAAAAATTTAAATATAAAATAAGACTTTAACTGAAATTACACGTTCGTGCAGATTTTACGAAAAAGTTTTCGTACTAATAAGCATCTCCCTAATACAAAACATGTACATATTATGCATGTGTGAAGATACTCTTCAATCCGGCTTCTTAACTTTTTAATTAAACCTTAACTTAGGGGAGAGAGAGAGAGAGAGAGAGAGATTTTCTTTTTAACCAAGACACACCAATTACGAGGGAGGGATGGCGGGAGAGCACTGTTTTCTTATCTTGCTTTATTTTTTCTTTTAATTGGGATAGTGGATCTGCTCCATACAGTACTTTATGGTTTTTTAATTTTCTTATCCGACTTGAATGCTTGCTCACTAATTCTGCGTTTGTTACGTACAGACTATTTCTGTGATTACACAAGTGAGGTGTCTGTGCTGGCTTTTCCTCGTTATAGCTAGGTAGTTACTAGTTTCAATTAAATTAAGTAGGAGATCACAAGAAGAGCAAAAACAATGGTAAAGAAAAAGCTAAACCTTTATCTTCTTACACACCACCCTTTGTTTTATTTCACTCCGTGTGTTACTTCCCATATTAAAAGAGTTAGGTA
Organism: Spatholobus suberectus; assembly: GCA_004329165.1. Classification (NCBI taxonomy): domain Eukaryota; kingdom Viridiplantae; phylum Streptophyta; class Magnoliopsida; order Fabales; family Fabaceae; genus Spatholobus; species Spatholobus suberectus. Next base: position 56,908,731 of record CM014730.1, read on the forward strand.
GAGAGCATTTCATAAACATGGACATTTTTTATTTGATTTATTTATATACAACCACAGCACGTTTATTTTAAATAATCTTGTCCTATAAAACAATGTCTCTTGTGCTGACGAAAATGTGAATATCATTAGTGTTGTATCACTTGAATGGTATATAGAATAGCACAATATAAACTCTAATCCAATTTAAATTATTTCAATCTTATATTGATATATCATTTAATGAGTTTAATTATATTAACACATACATAAAATAATAACCAACATGTTATTCGTCTATGTGGTACTGAGACAAAAACCGCTAATTTTGTAGGCCCATAAAACCAAAAATACTATATTTGCAGGATGTAAAGCATATTACTATTAATGACAAGTTCACAACAGACACCAAAATTGGTGACAAGGAACATTACAGATATCTAAAATAATTTTGTTTTTTGTTTTTACATAGACTAAAAATAAAAGCTGTTATATTTAAAGACCTTAAACATATTTAAGCCTTTAAAAAAACTTGAGTATATTTATGGGATTATAAATGGTTAGGAAAATCATTAAGATTCTATTGTAAGATGACAATTTCATCCTTGAATCTATAGAGGGTGTGGGGAGGAAAACTAATATTATGCAAGTGGCATGGTTTTTCGAAGTTGTGTAGATAAACACGTACGGGTAAAATTCTTATCCATAAACCAATCTCAGTCTTTCGTGGGACTGAAGTGTCAAAGTATATATAAGATCTTGATCATATACCAAAATACGTGGCAACCATTTCTTATTGTCTCTATAATTATAGTACTGTATTTATTTTTGTAATATTACTTTGGAGAAGACAAAGGGAATTAGAATAAACTAAATAAATCCAAAATGCTAGATGCTCTAATTGTCATGTAAATGCTCAAAATCTTGAAAAGGTGATTCGGATTCTTTCTCAAATACGAAAAAAATAAAAGTTTATTCTTCAACCTAGTATGCGACAGGAACAACTCCTATTTTGTAGCCTCCCTGGTTTTTCCAAAACATAACATTTATACCGTAGAAGCTATCCATGCTATATTCTTGCTGGTAAATATACGCTCTATATATCGTTGTTTCATTTTCATTTTTATTCACAAATTTTGGAATGCACTGTCAATATATCATTTTAGAGATATACTAGGTCATTTTTCGAACGTGTACTGTATGGATATTTTTAAATTTCAGTAAAATTTATAGGTAAAAATAAATTAAAAAATAATATATGTTTTTAATGATAATAATAATTTTATTAGATAAAAATAATTTAAAGAAATAACACTCATGAAATTAAGAAGAAAACTATATAAATATATATTATTCGAATTAAGATGTTCATATGATGCGTCACAATTTAACATTCAACGATTTAATTTAATTTGGGATTGACAAAGATTACCATAATTAATCTTAATACATCTAGTTTATCTCAAAAAAATATATATAATTTGATATAGTATATCAAGATTCAAAATTTAAAATTTAAATCACATTTAAATAGAAATTGATTAAACATAAGTACTAGTCTTTAAATGGAATACAAAAATTTAAATAAAAAATTATATACTAAATACAGAAGAAATTACATGGCTTAATGGGAAAGAGACTAAGACGTAAAAATGTTATCGTTCAAAAATGATGACTTAAATTTATAATATAAAATTGAATAACTTATAGTTAAAATTAAACAATATTACTAAACAAAATAAGTTACAAATAAAAAATTCAAATAATAATTCATAAACAATAATAAATGATAAAAATGGAAGGAATAAAAGTGGGTTTAATATGTACACAAAAGGGAGGATGAATTGAGTATTTCAAAAAAAATTTGAAAACAAATTTGATTCTGCTCGAAATTTTTTTTAAAAAAAGTTTGTAAAATACTTTTGTCTTTCTTTCCCAATGAATCATTAACAAAAAAAAAAAAATAAAAAATCCTTTGAGGTTATATAGTAAGATACTTAGAGTATGCACCTAACCTCTAAGACTATGATCTAAGGCAATACTAATGAATGGTGAGTCAATTTAATGTATATGTCTCTCCAATAATGATATGGAATGAATGCAATGAACAATTCAATCAATACAATAACAATATGTTAGTAAATTTTCAATACACAATATTAATTTGATAAATAGTAATACCCAACATCAATATCCAATTAATCTTGAACAATAAAAGTCAATATACCTAAGAAGCAATTCGATTAGGCCAATAATAGTGAACAAAACTAAAATTTAAAGAGTTTAAGGTTTAGAGAAGATTGCACAATCAGTTTTATATTGGTTCACTCTTGATCACTGAGAGTTACATTTAGTCCTCAATTAACTCGATTAAAATTTTCACTATATCATCAATTGTATAATCAAGATGCCTCACTTGAAGTTTGTGGGATACCATACCCAACAACCCAACTCCTTCTAAAGGATACCACACCTAAAGAGTTCTTGAATTCCACTTCAAGACTTGAAATTCCAAAAATCTCAGCAAGAAACAAAAAACACACAACCCTAGTGTGCAATCTTGAAAATAATCTTTAAGAAATCAATTAGAGAAATTGAGAAATGATTTTGATAAAGTTTTCCGATTGTAAACTAGTATTTTCGCATTATTTTTCAAATAAAAATAAACCCCTTTATAAAAAATGAATGTGCTTTGAAATGAGCCTCTAATCAGAGTAATCAACTACTTCCAAGCGTAATCAATTACTTTTCTCAACGTATAATCGATTATCTATTCTGTAATCAATTACCTGTCACAGAAACAAAATTTGATGGCTCTCTAGAATAATTGGTTTAGTCAAAATAATGTCATGACGTGTTACATTTTGTGATATCAAAGTTGGTTGTGTCTTTTTCGTTTTTCCAATGAATATATGTTTGTTATGTTTATTGTAACAACCTTTGTTTTGACCACCTTGATTATACCTGTGATTAGTATACTAACTTTATGTGCATTAATAACGCTATGATTATTATTACTATTATTAAATGTTAATTAAATTAAATTCCATTACGTTATAAAAATTATATTTATTTTAAATATGTTTAAAAAGAATTAAATTAGTGGTTGCGAGACTACTAGCTAATTAAGTAGGAGTGATAACTAACCTGAGTGGTCAGAAATATCTAAAAGTATTCCTAGAAGAGTAATAGAGACTTTTCTTACCTCGAAAGATGTGTCAGTAGTCAAATAAACCCAATTGACCAATTAAATTCCTATTTCTTTAATAAGTCAAAATTCCGAGCCAATGTCAACTTATATAATAAGTTGATTAGATGTATAATTATCGAGCTGATTTGAATGATTCTTTTTCTAGTAGAACATCAATATAAATTCATATATAATTGAAGTATTTTTCACTTCGATTAATATTATTAAAGTGAACCTAAACCTTGCTTAATATGATATTTGTAATGCTTGACTGCTTTTAGGATCGAAAAGTGTCCCCACAAACCAACAAAAGACTTTTTAGCGTGCTTTGTTCTCACTCACACACTTCCTAGGAAACTTCCCAGGAGGTCACCCATCCTAGAATTGCTCCAAGTCAAGCACGCTCAATTGTGGAGTTCTTAAGTGATAGGCAATCGAAAAATAGATGCATCTTGTTAGTATAGGTAGCATTTATTAATTCCTTTTAAGCTATCCTCAACTATATAGTTCCATCCCTGCACAACCTTTGGATCCTTCTTATTCTGGTGTGTATTTGATTCATTTATGTGCCCCTCCCGCTGGAAGCCTGCTAAGAGTCGCTTTTTGTCCATGCCTTATCTCTTTTGCATCAGTGATCACTCCTCACTCTCGTCAGTGCTCGAGATGTTACAATATTAATTGCTAAAACCTACACACTATTTATTAGATCATTCAAACCTCGCTAATTATAAATTCTCTAAACTTTTTCTCTCTCCTTAATTATAGACGACTCCTTCTCTCTCTAAACCCACCACTTCTCCATTTTTTCTCTCAAAACTCCCCACAATTCTTCATTTCTTCTCCACAACTAAGAAGAAAAATCAACCACCATTCACCATTGAGGACCACCACCCACCTCCATACCTTCAAGCCAAGGTAAGTTTCTCTCTCCTTCACCATTTTCTCTCACATGGTTGTGACTTCATCTCCCTCATATCCTTCATGCATCTCTCTATTTCTTCAATACATGTCAATGTAAAGGCTCATGATGTTCCTCTCATTGCTAACTTCACATTGATTGGTCCTGATCATAAAACTAATTCCTCTATGCCTCTCTATGATCTACACTCCCTAAAGGGTCATTGTGAGTACTTTGATCTTTTACATTTTTCTTCAAAAATGATTTTTGTAAATTTGATTTGGGGTAATTGCACATAGTATAGGTTCTAGTACTTCCCCTACTCCTATTAAGTGTTTGTGTGTGAATGGGTTTCTGGAACTTTAAGCATTGAAATGTTTGCATGTGGGTTGCTCACTATTTTAGATGACGAAAAATGTGTGAAATCTATATGTGAAGTGTGTTCATATGTTAGCCATTAGATTACATTGTCATAATGTGATAATAAGTGCCAATTTGTATTCATGACCATGTTTACTGTTGAATACCATGTAGATTGCTAAGCTAAAATGTGTTTTTACTATTTGTTGAAAATTTCACTGAACATCTCAAAGTTTGCAAAACTCAAAGTATTGTACAGATTGAATTTTGATTTAATCTTCGTGGTTTACGTGTCTACATGGTGCCTATCAAAAATTAGAATTTTACTTCAACTACATGATTTATGGTGAATTTTTTATTGAGCATTGCCAAATCCTAGCGAGTTTTTTTCATGTCAAATAGATGAGCTAATGTGTTCTTATTAGATGTATGATGTGAATTATTTGATATTTTCCCCTTGATGTGGATATATTGAAGTGCAAGACTGAAAAGTTTGGATTGAAAGTATTGAGTAGAAAATTTACTAAAATAGTTGAAAGTTGGTAATGATGATGGATTCCAATTTTCATGTCTCTATCTTTCCCTATTTTCTGAGCTAAAGTTGAGTTAATTGTGGACATGGTTTGGTCTGGGAAACTTTTAGGCAACTTTTAGATTTATTAAGAGGTTAACTATGAAGTTCTAGGTCCAAATTTTGAGTTTTCTATTTTGTAAGATTTTTTGAAATTGGATATGCCTAATCTATCTTGAATATAGAGTATGTTCTATTTTATGTTTTTTCCCTTGTTAAACAATTTTGTAAAAATTCTTAAAAATGGAAAATAGTTTCTGCACATGTTAATACATGATTTTACGAAGTTTAGCCTTCGACAAAAAAAATTTCAACAAGGAAATTAATTTCTAACCTTATAGTATTACTTAGGTCGAAAACAGAATTTGGAAACACTTATACTCTATATGACTTATCTTTAGAAGTTAAAGCGTAATACTTTATGTTTTCTTTTACCATGAGTGTAAAAAGTCAGTATTCTATCCTAAATTGATTAAGTTTTGATTCCAGATTTGTTTAACTCAAAATTATGATTTAGTTTGGAACTACAAGTGTGTGACTAGTAACTTTCTTGAGACTACATGAGGCAATTTTGATAGCTTTTATACTAAAATCTAAGAATATGTGTGTGTGTATTAGATGAGTGTTTTCCTCATGATTATATTTATAGGTTAACAAAGATTAGGGAAAAGTGGGTTTTACTTTGTAAGGCAAATATTTGAATAGTTATTAGTTAAAAAATAAATATTTCCAAACATGCATAAATATCATTCCTATGTATGCTAAAGCTATTTCAAACTTACACAATAAGGAAGAAGATTGGTTGTTTCAATTTGAGGTAGTCTGGCAATACACGTTTTTAGTTTTCTTAAAATGCACGTTCGGTTTAGAATCCATCTCACAGGTAAAGAAGAAAAAGACAAATGGCATTTTATGTATTATATGTATCCTAACACTTTGTGTGTACAACAAGTATATTTATGTGCGAGAGGGGCATTTTATGTGCGAGATGGACATCTTATGTGAGAGATGAGTCACTTTATGTGAAAAATGGGGCACTTTATGTGCAAGATGGACACATTATGTATGAGATAGGGCACTTTATTTGCGAGCTAGCCATGGACACCTTATGTGAGAGATAGAGCACTTTATGTGCGAGAGGGGCACTTTATGTGTGAGATAACACCAAGTGTGCAAGGACATCCATGCATTGTATGCCATTAACCAAGAAAGAAATAACTACAAGATATAGAAGGCATACATACCATACTAACGACAAGGAGAAGGACTAAACATTTGCTTTATGAAAACTGGTATGGGACACATTTCATACCGAGGGTTGTCAAATATACCCTTGGATAGATCTTTCTCCATTTGAATATTTATGCTCGTTTCCTTGAGTAGAAGTATGTGAACTATTCTCTCTGATGTTATGAGTAGAACTGTGCTTGATGTTATATATATGTGATTGTGATTCTTGGGTATGTCATAATTTTGTCTTTGAATTGGGCTAGATGTACTTGTTAGTGATTTATCATCTATTTGATTCATAAGTGAGGGTTATGTAGTATGTGTGGATCATGCTTTTGATATTAATGATAGTCTAATTTTGTGATTGATGTTATTAAGGCTATTAGATGTGTGATTATGAGTTTTGTGGATGTGATATTATACTTATAATTCTGACTGAGCACATTTATGGAGGTTCTATTTGATTAATTTATGAATAGGTGTTTGCTTTGTGTGTGCGTGTGTATGTGTGTGCATATGTACATCTCTTGACTAAATTGTTGTATAGATTTATTAGGGGTGTAAATGGTTTTGGTTGGGTCGAGTTCAAATGCGTTTAAGATTCAACCCAATTAAAAATAGTTAGGTTGGGTTGGGTCAGGTTCGCATTTTTTTTCGAAGCGACCCAACCCAACCCAACTTGACCTTAATCGGGTCGGATTGGGTCATCGGATTGGCCAATAAAATTTTAATATAATTTTTATATTTTAAAAAATTCAAAAAAATAAAAAAATAAAAAATAAAATAGTTAATTAGTTCAACTCATTCAATGCATGTTCAATTTAAAATACAAGTCTAACTATACAAATTTAACACTTAAGAAAAATACAATATATGTGAATATTATAATATTTTAATTTTTTTATTAAAAAAATAATAGATTAGGTTGGGTTGGGTCGAGAATGCATCAACCCGTGACCTAACCCAATCTTAATTGGGTAAACAAAAAATGGACCCGACCCAACTCAATAACCTAACTCAACTCGTTAAAATGTAGTTGGGTTGGGTCAGGTTGAGATTTATGATGCTTAGAACCACAATGTGGATGCTTTGTATACGTGTGTAAGTTGCTTCTCTTTCTTTAACTCTCTTCATTTTAACTCTTTGTTTTCACACTGTGTATAACATAGAGACAAAAAGAAGAGACAAAATGGCAAAGGAAATTAACCAAAATGAATAGAATCAAATCATTTCAATTTAGCACAATTCAATCTTGAAAAGCTAAAAAGAAAAGAAATAATGAATTGAGAAAGAAAGGAAAAAAAAAAAAAGTAAAGACATAAATACATAAAATAGGCTAATTTAATCAAAGGTAATGGACAAGACCCATTTGAATTCGAAAAACATTGGTAAAAGTAAAATAAGAAGGGATTTGGTATAAAATAAAATAAATGAAATAAATAAAATAAATAAATAATTAAAAAAAAGAGAGACAAAATTGGGTGTTCACAATAAGTCTTACACACAAAGTCTTAATTAAATTAATAAGTATTACGCACAAAGTCTTACATTAATTAAATTAACACGCACATAAAGTCTTATATTAATTAACACATAGAGTCCTTATATTAATTAAATTAATACCAACATTGGTGTAAAATGATTGACAGATAACCTTGTCCCTTAAGCATGTGGTCAGGGTTTGGATCCCTAAATATATGTATGGAAAAACATCTGTTAGGAGAAGTCAGTCTTTCAAATGGATCTCAGTTCTTCAAAAAATTAGTTATTAACTCTTGGATTGAGAATACCCTGAGTTCACCCAATATTAATTAAATTAACACACACACACACACACACACACAAAGTCTTATATTAATTAACAAAATCTTATATTAATTAAATTAATAAGTCTTATATTAATTAAATTAACACACACCCTCACACAAAGTCTTATATTAATTAAATTAATGATCTTATATTAACTAAATTAATAAATAAATTCATTATGCTAAGTTTAACTTTTTACAGACACATACACAAAGTCTTATAATAATTAAATTAATAAATAAATTCATTATGCCAAATTTGACTTTTCACACACACACAAAGTGTAACACCCCAAATTATATAAATATAATAATAATAATAATAATAATAATAATAATAATAATAATATTAATATTATTATATTTATATATTGGAGAAATACGAACAAGTTAGGATGTTACAATTCTCCCCTTGTTAAAATAATTTCGGCCTTGAAATTACGTACTTGTAATCATATTAATTTCTAAAATGTAAAACATATTAGGAATAAAACTTTTTGACTAAGAGATACATAATATATGAATATTACCCTATCAGGGATGATTATGATGTCAATCCATCCTTTGATCTATTTTATGGGGACTAATAATTTCAACTCCATTAAGATTCTCTGCATTAACTATAGATCCTCAATGAAACCATTCATCCTTGAGTGAAAGCTTTCATTCCTAGTACAAATATACATTCTTGTTAAACATCAATATTTCATAAATTTCTCACAAAACATTTTCCACCTTACAATTTTCCCACTTTTTGATTCATCCTATTATCAATATACCTTCAAGTTTCAATTAAGTCCTAATTTTAAATCAAAAGAAAATTTCATTAGGTACACCACACAATTAGTATCAATTAAAAAATCTAATATCAATGATTCATTCATCCTACTATCCTTAAATCTCAAACAACAATAACACAACCTAATTACAATTTTTAGCAATCAACTACATATCGTCAAAATCACTTCATATGATTAAGATCTATATCCACTAATTTGCCAACATTTTGGTTTATTATCTATTACTAATATATCAATTCAATTCCATCCCTTATTCCATTTGATCAAGTTGAATTATCTATGCCCTAAAATATATCTTAAAGGTAACCTTTGAGTACTACATCTACTAATTATACTACTTACTTTTCTCATTCCTACCAAGCTGACAATGATTAGAATACTAGTGACTCGTCTAGTTTAGTAATAAATAAAGGAGATAACATTTTTTTTTAGGTTTTATCTTTCCAAAGGAGATGAGGAAGAATTGACTAACTAAGGTACGAAGAAGACTTAGCACTGTTAAGAAAAAGGTCTTCAACGAAGTCCTGAGGGTGAGAATGCTCATGTACATACTCACTCTCACAACTCCACTAAAGTCCTTTTAGCATGAGAGAACATTTTTCTCAACTTAGAATCAAAGAAGTAAAACTTTGATTCTAAAATTTTTGTGGCCAAAATCAAATAAATTAATGGAACATAATTTGAAAGTAACACTCATACTCTTAGCAATCAAGACCGACACACATTTGTAAAAAATGAGACAAGCAATGAGATTGTATACAAAAGTTCCTAATTCTGATGACATTAGAAGAATTCACATAGATAGAAATAGTGATAATAGGATTTGGAATTTGAGGGAAATGCAACACAGATAAAAGACACCTTGAATTGAAATATGAAGTTAAAAGAAATATAGAAATGGGAAAATGGTAACCTTAGAGGTTTACTACAAGTTGACCTACCATTTCCTCCAATTTGCTATCTATTCTATATCTACTAAACTTTTGTTCTACTTTAAGTATCACCTTACTTAGTTGCTCTCAATCTTGTTGCCTAATTCCCCCTAATCATTTATCATACTTTAAACTAATTCCAATTGATAATAGAAACTTTTACAATCTAAAGAAATTATTTTTCTATCAAAATAACTTTATATAGGTAATATCTTTACTTGTCTCAAGTCAAACTATTTGTTTTTACAAATAAAATCAATAAAGGTTTTCCTAAAGGGACTTAAGTCTAATAAATCCTTTTCCTACGTCTATTCTTGTCTTTAATTAGGGAGACAACACACTATTTCACATAACAAAAACATAATTGGACCATAACCCTAGGTTCAACCAGCTTTGATACTGCTAATGTAACACCCCAAATTATAGAAATATATTAATAATAATATTATATTTACATATTGAAGAAATATGAAAAATTCAGGATGTTACAGCTTGAGTTGCCATTTTCAATGCAATAACTTTTTAACTAAGGGTTTGACCACTTTTGTTTCTAGAATCCTTCTTCTAATGGTTTAAATCCTTCCTTCTTAAAATCCATTCTTTTTTAATATGATTTAAGGATGATAATATGTGGAATTTTGTGATTTTGTTCAAAATAATCGCTAATACTTTTTTACATCTATTAGGATTTTTGTTTCTAGAAGAACTTATCTTTTGCAAAATACTTGTATTTGCTTTTAGAAACTTGTAATGTATTCTAGTCAATCTTTCTTCATTTCTATTGCTTTGTTTGCATACATACAAGTCATGTGTGTTGATAATTTCCTTATAGAATAATTCTAAACACATATTTGAGCATATTTCTTTTGATACAACATTTATACTGCTTCTAGAACATTACTAAGATTGCTTCTATAACTTTTGTTTAGATTGCATTTTCTTATACAACTTCTGATCACATATAACTTCTAATATTGATATACTTTGATATTCTACTACTCAGATTCCATCTTTTCACATTGCTTCTAATCATATGCATCTTTTGATATTGCTATACCTTGATTTTCTAAAAGCATATATGAACTCTATATGCTTTTAAAAGTTAAATGTTCTACTTTTGGAAGAGGCAATCTTTAACTTTTTGTGCTTCTGCACATCTTCTTGAAGTTGATTGATGTTCTAAATGACACGTTTCTTTAAGTAATGACTTATTATGTTCTTTAAACATATTCTTAAAGCAAAGCATATATGCCAAAGATTCATAACACTTAAAAAATTTGTTTCTTAACAATTTGTTATCATTAAAACATCAATATAGGAGGGGCTTAGTCTCAATAAGAATACCCCAATAGTATGGCTTGCCTTTGTTTCTAATCTTGGTCTTAGAGAGCCAAGGAAAGCTTGAAATGTTTGGATGCCGACTTACCTTGTAACTTTTCCTTTTCTTTTTAGCTATTTTGTAGGTCAGGATATCCTTCTTTCAAATGTATATTTGACAATTTACATTGAATGAATATGGTGGTTTTTCTTACTTTTATAACTTATATGTATTATTATGCTTGCTCGAAGTTGCTTGAATGTCAAAGTCGGTGTTGCATGTCGAATTTGAAATAGTAGTGAGTGCCTTTACTAATTCTTGTAGGCATCAAGTGCCCTTGGATTCTTTATCTTTATATTTTGTATACTCAAAATTTAAGCATGGGCATCGAGTGTCACTTGATCTTGTGAAGTGGACAAATAGTATCCTTGCAAATGTGTGGCTGGACTTACCTAAAAAGATGGTCATTTTCTCTTGCGATTTTGGGCAGCAAGTGCCCTTATAAACTTGTAAACTTGCCAACCTGCAAAGATGATCTTATGTTCTTACTTGCCTAAAATGGAGGTGGCCTTCTTGGCTACACCAACCTAAAAAGGTGGTGATTCTTTTCACAGCACTAAATTGAAAAAATGGTACTTCCCGTCTTATGTGTTGGCATTTATTCTTGAATGTTTCGTAGCAAGTTCCCTGGGCATCATTTTGGGAAAGTAATCTAACTATGGCAACTTCCCTCTACCCTATAATCTCGAAGTAATTCCTTAGCTTTAGGTGGATGCAAAGTCAACGTGACTCGCAATGACTAGTTGGCTAGGCAAGTTCATAATTTTTTGATATTAAAACCCTTGTGAACTTAGAGTGTCGTAAATAGTTATTACACACTTAATATAAAGATAAAGAAATGGAAGCTTGTATTTTTAGTAAGAGTTAAATCATATACATAGAAAATGACTAAATGGAATGAACAAATTGACTAGCTATAATGTTTTTCAACTTATCCACTGTCCATGTTGAGTTATGAAAGGGTGATAAGAATCTTTAGGCTATTAATCATTTAGGTCCTACTCATCGCAAATAAGTTGATGAACTCCTCACATTTAACTTGGATGTTTGGCATGATAGTATGATTCTCTACAATTTGAGACAAAGGATGAAAGGCTTTAGGGATCTTTATCTGTCTTTGGTGAAGGGATAAGGCAACACTATCCTACTATTGTTGATGAGAAATGTCCTTCCTGGTGTTTACCATTATTGTTAGACAAAGTTGTAGTTACGCATATATGATAAAAAATAAGATGAAAAACAAGATTGTTGAGGAAACGTTTAATTGTTCCCACAGACGACGTTAGTGTTGTAACACCAAGGTTTTCCTAATGTGCGATTTAGTGATTTTATTATTGAAAGTGGAAATTAAATTTAGTTTTGTAGTTAAAAGTTAATAAATAACTTATAGATGTGTGTTTGCTGTTTTATGTTGTGTAGTCTTGGAAACTCCAGTTTTAATTGTGGAATTTGAGAAAATGTTGTTTGAGCTAAATGTCTCTGTCGGTGGTAATCTAGTTGGTTTAGTGAGTAGTCATGATTTTGGTTCAGTTTGGGCCTTAGAGAGTTAGAGAGGGGGAATTGGGCCTTGATGAGCCCAGTACCTTTCCTAAGACCCTTATAAAGTCATAAGACCCCCCTTCTATTGTTGCTCTAGACACTCCCCATACTTTCTAAACCCTTCGTAACTCTCTCTAATATGCTTCCCCCAATTCCAAAGAGTGGAGCAAGAACTTCATGGCAAAAACCCACTCTCTTGGCTTGTGTGAAAGTTACATATTCTCTAATTGGTGAGTTCTTCTCTTTTCTCTCTTGATTTTCGTGGGAATGTGTTAGGGGTGCATGAAAACTTCATTTGAAATCTGAGATTACAATTGAGTATTGATAGATTTTGGGTGTGGGTATTGTGGTTGTAGAGATCTCCCTTTGATTTGGCTTAAGGTTTCAATTCCCTTTTCTCTCCTCTTCCATTAATTCAAATTTCGGAGACTCCAAGAGGTAAGGAAGCTTACAAATCGTTCTTTTTGGTTTGACATCTATAATTATACTAATTTTGTGCCTTGGATTGGTTGGAATCTAGATGTGTGTTGAATTGTGGTAAAAATGTTGATGAAAATGGGTTTGGGATGAGATCTTGGTAAAATGGGTTTGGGATGAAATCTTGGTGATTTGTTGTTGTGTAATCGGTTAGAAAGTTATTAAAAGTAACTAAGAGTATTTTGGTATGTTTAGTGTTGATTGTTGTGTCAAAAATGGCCTTAGGTCATCTTGTTGTGAACTACAGAGATCACAATTGTCACTGAGCACTAGTTTCTTAATGCTGAGCGTGGGATGACAAAATGTTGTTTGGTAGGTTAGCACTGAGCTACAGAAGACCTGATTTTCTCAGTTGTAGTGGCACTGAGTGTTAGTTTTGTGGCACTTAGCGTGAACCCATCAATGAAGTGGTGTTGATTGCCAAGGGTTTAACGATAGGTGCGACCCTTTAGAACATTGGGTAAATGTTATAGCTTCAAAAGAAAGATATATTCATCTTGTATGCTTGATTTCTAAGGTTATTGTGTTGTTGTGTAAATTGATGTATGTGAGCTTTGTTGTTGTTGGTTTATGATGTGTTGCTTTAAAGGATTTGAGAATCTTGATATGCTGTTGAAGTGGAAGGTTGCTTAGATAGGACCTTCACTTGTTGTTAGGAGGATTTGTTGGTGAAATCTTAAAGAGATATAGGCTGCTCAGGTAGGGCCTAACCTGTTCACCATGTTAGGTGTTGAATTGAGCCTACATGGGGTTATTGGTGGTTATTGCCCATGTGAGGTGCTAAATCGAACCCACATGGTGTTGTTGTTAAATTTTGTTGAATTGTTGTTGTTAAATTTTATTAAATCGTTAATATTGGATTGATGGTGGATGGTGTTGTACATGCATTCATGCATAAGTCCGTAGTGGTAACTGCTTTATGAGCAGGCATGTAAGTTGGTTGGTTGACAATAACTAAGACTCAGACGAACCTTCAACCTAGTGTTAGAAAGGTCAGTGGGGGTCATTGCACCTAGGGCCTAGGGGATAGATAGACGGGCAATTCCACAAGGGGCCAATGTCATTGCAAGCCTTGTGTCGTGGTGAGCCATTACCCATGTATATTTATCCTGATCAACCACTTAATTCTATCTATAGATCAGAGCTACGGTGTTCCCCAATAGCTATGAATGGTGATATGTTAAGGAACATGTCTGTGCTGGTCACTCAAAATGTTGTAAATCTCTCGAGAGTAGTATCCTCATGCATTGACATGGCGATTGATATCTACGTTTTATGATGTATTCATATATTATAAAATTGTATGTGAATTCTATATATGTATGTGTTGAAATGAAGATGTTGATTCGTAGAGTGGATGTGTATGTTTACTTGTTGATGTATGAGTAGGAGATTTCATATATATGTTATGTTGTTTCAAGTAAGCTTACCCTTGCACTGTCTTGCACATGTAGTTCGTGCCTGTGATGATCGCATCGTTGATGTGGGAGTAGATGGTGAGCCATTCGTTGATCCAATTGTTCAGAGTGGATGGCAGAGCTGCTGGCTTAGAGACAAGGAGATGTGATGAATCATAGTCTCACTTTTGTTGTTCTTTTGATGGTTGTTTTACTTTTTAGATTTGACGTATAGCTTGAGCAACATTATGGAGTGTGCTTTGTATCTCTTATCCCTTACTAATGTATATTTTGGTTGTGGCGTTGGCACATACATTTAAAAAAAAAAAACTTTGATTCATATATATATTGCACAGAAATCTTGATTAAGATAGTTTTTGTAACATCTTGTTTTTTTTTCTAATGCATGATTAAGTGTTTTAATAATTAAAAATGGAACTTAGATATGTAATTTAGGTAATTAAAAGAAATAAATGAATTGTTTTGATGTATGGTATGTTATGATAATGGTTGTGCATTGTTTGTTTGAATTCTGATTTGAATTTAGGAAACTTGAGATAGGTGCTTGAGCCAATGTAGATATATTGAGAGTGTGATTTTAGGCTTTTGAGGGAAAACAATTGAGTTAAACTAGTTTTGAGATAAGGGGAGTGGCTTGGAAAGATTTGAGCCTTAGTTGGCCAAAAAAAATAAATGTGTGAAAGTGTTGGGGGAATCAAGTATATAAGGAGAGAGAGGGATTCCTTTCCTCTTCCTTTTTCTTTCTCTTTCTCTCTACGCTCATTTTCTCTCTTTATCTCTCTAAGATTTCTTGAGTTTGTGAGGTTGTAAAAGGAGTAGCACTTGTGGTGAGAGGAGGAACAAATTTGTGAAAGATATTGGGTCAAGAACTCGGATTCTCAAGGAACCTAAATATGGACTCGAAGACTTTTAGAGGTAAGGGAAGCTTACTCTTGTTTGATTTGGTGTTTATGGTTGTTTATATGTTGATTCAATGCTGTGGAATTGATTGATTTCAATGAAAACCTTATGTATGTGAGTTTTGATGTAGCCTAGGTTTTGGAAAGGGATTTGGAGGTCTGATGATGATTGACAGATAAAGTTGTTGTATAATCGGTTAGAAATGAAATAGGAGTGATTAAGATTGTTTTGTTATGATTGTTTTTGATTGATTTGGTAAAAAAAAAAAAAAGGGTGTTGGTGGTTAATTTGCGAAGAAGATGATCAAAAATCGCACCCAGCGATTTGTAGTCTCGCAGGATGATGGAAATCGCTATTCAGCGATGGGGATCGTTTTATTGGGTATAGTCTGACTGTATTGTTTGATTGGGTATAGTCTGACTGTATTGTTTGATTGGATATAGTCTAACTGTATCGTCTGATTGGGTATAGTCTAACTGTATCGTCTGATTGGATATAGTCTGACTGTATGGTCTGATTGAGTGTAGTCTGACTGTATCATCTGTTGGATGTAGTATGACTATATAGTCTGATTGATATAGTCTGACTGTATGGTCTAATTGAGTATAGTCTGACTGTATGGTCTGTTAGATATAGTCTGACTGTATAGTTTGATTGGGTATAGTCTGATTGTATGGTCTGTTGGATGTAGTCTGACTGTATAGTCTGATTGGATATAGTCTGACTGTATAGTCTAATTTGATATAGTCTGACTGTATGGTATGATTGAGTATTGTTTGACTGTATGATCTGTTGGATATAGTTTGACTGTATGGTCTGATTGGATATAGTTTGACTGTATGGTCTATTGGATATAGTCTAACTATATAGTCTGTTGGATATAGTCTGACTATATGGTCTGATTGGATATAGTCTGACTTTATGGTCTGATTGGATATAGTATGATTGTATGGTTTAATGGATATAGTTTGACTGTATGGTTTGTTGGATATAGTTTGACTGTATGGTCTGTTGAACGTAATTTGACTGTATGGTTTGTTAATTGGATATCTTATTTGTTGACCATGCAAGAGGCTAGATTGGGCCTGCATGGAGTTGGTAATGACTGTTAGACCACAGGTGATGCTGAGTAGGCCACGTGGTATTATGTTGGTACATATCTATGTATGGATATTGATGAATGATTGTGTTTGAGTTATTGTGGTGAGTCATGCATTTGCATGCATATGTTGTTGGCTGAGGTTGTATGGGCCTCATGTCGTATGTGGGTCGGCATGGAAGTTGGGGGTGAACAGAGCTGCGACTCAGCCGGGCCTCCAGTCTAGTGCTTGGATAAGAAGTGGGGTCTGAAAGATAGGCTTAGGGATAAGTGGATGGGTAAATCCCGTAGGGGGCCAAGGCAGTGCAGGCCTTGTGTTGCGGTATACCACCACCCACATTCACTTATCTTGACAACCATAAGCTTATCCATTGAGTAGAGTTTTGGTAATCCTTGAATGGTACTTAGGAGGCCATGGT
The DNA here is from genome assembly GCA_004329165.1 of Spatholobus suberectus. NCBI lineage: Eukaryota > Viridiplantae > Streptophyta > Magnoliopsida > Fabales > Fabaceae > Spatholobus > Spatholobus suberectus. Next base: position 56,925,726 of record CM014730.1, read on the forward strand.
AGGGGATAAGACTTGGATGATCACCCAAAATGTAGTAAATTTCTCGAGAGTCGTGTCATTCATGCACTAACATGTTGATGTTGAAAGTATGGTATCTATGTAGTGATTTTGTGGAAACTCATTCTTTTGTGATTTTGATTTTATGTTTGCTGTACGTGGAGGGTTTTATGAAATAGACCTTGTATATTAGATATGTTTATTTATTATGTAAGCTTACCCTTGTCTTGCTATTTGGTTTTGTGTTGTCATGGTTGCTGTTGTTGCTGGTGTGTTTATATGTGTTGCTGTGATTGTGATGATCATGTCATTTTGACGTGGGAGCAGAGGGAGAGGCTTCAGCAGATCTGACTTCCCACAGCTGATGATTGAAAGTTTCCAGTTAGAGTTTTGAAGGCCCTTGTGGGTGGATCTTTTGAAGAGATCCTTTTGGTTTTCCTTTTTGTCATGTATTGTATAGTTGACCAATTGTAGGGAGTTTTGTTTTCTATATCTCCCGTGGTTTTGCATTTTGGGCCTATTTATTGTATTTTGTAATATCTTATACGTATATTTTATATAACATATTGATTACTTATTATTGAATATTTTACGAATGTATGGGATTGTATGGAATACAGTAGCAACAGAGGGTTGTTACAGTTTTCATTAAATCCTATGTAATAATAATAAGAAGAAGGGTAGCGTTGTTCAGTGGTGACAGTGGGTCATTACAAAGGTTCTTCGTGCCAACAAGAAGATGATCATGTACCCTGTAGATGCTAAATAGCAAGGTGGCTTGCTATAAAGGTCTTCTTATACCAACAATCATAGGAGGTTCACCTACAAGGACTTTAACGTTCAAGTTAGTAGTGTTTAGAGTCAAAAGTTAAGGTATTAAGTAAATGTGTACCTTATAGATATTGTTATGAGTAAGGGTGTAAACAAGTTAAGCTGAGCACTTAATGTTTAATTTTGGCTTGTGAAAAAAATTGGTTACTCAAGCTTGACTCATTTATTTAAACAAGCCTAACTAAAAGCTTGAGCTTGACTTGTTTATAAAATGTAAGGCTTGAACTTGACTTGTTTAGCTTATTTATAACTTAATTTTTTAAGAAAATTTTCTCAAATTAATTTTTAACTTTATCAATTTATTATTTATTAAACATTTTAATATTATATGATAATCTACAAATAGAAATATGTACTCAATATGTGGCATGTGAAATTCAAACATTCAAGGTTATTTCATTTTCATAATTTAGTAAATAAATAATTCATAACTTGTTGACTACTATAAAAAAGAAAATTCAAAATAATTTTAATACTCTCAATAAAGTTCCACATATTTTCTTAATAAATATATGAATAACAAAAGATAGTAAAATCTCCATCATCAATCTAAATAAATGAGCTATTCATGAGTCTTTAATGTCAAGCTTGTAAAGCTTGAGCTTGACTCATTTAAATAATCGAGTCAAATCTCAAGCTTAAGTTTGTTATTTAATTGAACAAACAAGCTTGAACGAGGATTTAACATTTTGAACTCAAATAGTTCACGAATAGCTCAACTCATTTACTCCTCTAGATATAAGGTATCTATAGTCTTATTGACTTACTTGAATTTAAATGTTTTTTCATTGATATATTAACAAGGATATGTATAAGTATGTGTACAAGAAAGTATAATAAAAAAAGGAACCAAATAATTCTATTGTTTGTGATCAAATCATTTGTCTTATTTATAATAACTATGAAAGCTAATAATAAGAAAAATAATGGCAACTAGAAATAAAATATTATTACAATCATTTTAGCAATAAATGCAGTTATGAACGAGGTTCATTTTTTTTTAAGGGAATTGAACGAGGTTGATTTATTTATGAAATATTCATAAAAATATTAGTGTGTTATTATGTGGTTTAAATGGTTGACTGTTATACCTATCAAGGTCAACCTAGTGGTAAGGGGTTGGGTAATTTGCATAAGTTCTAGGTTTTAATCTTGTTGCCACCATTGTACGCAAAAAAAAAAAAAATGGTTGACAGTTATTCATCACCTAAGAATCTTATTGTCTCTCTCTCGCTCTCTTTCTTTCTTTCTTTCTCTCTCTCTCTCTCTATATATATACACATACATACATATACATATCATATGTTGGATCAACCTACATTTCAAGCTTGAAGACCACAAATGAGGTTGATTTGTTTTTGAAATATTCTTTTATTGATGAAAGGGAAAGGGCAACAAGCCCCGCAACCTAAACTAAATTAACCACTAGGGTATGCAATACAATCTAAGTCCCTTATCAAGGGAGACAAAACAAAAGAATGAATATTATAAAAGTCAAGTTATTACAAGAGATAGAAAACTAAATTTAGCAAAAGCATTCACAACCTTATTAGCGTCTTGGGGAACATGACAAAATTGAAGGTCACTTATGGTACTCGCAACTTGTTGCACCTTCTCAACCAACGGAAAGCAAGGATGTTCCCTACCACACTGGTTAGAAACTAACTCAATGGCAATCTTAGAGTTAGATTCAATAACCAATTTTGAGAAGCCATGAAGAGCAGCAAATCGAATCCCATAAATCAAAGCCCACAGTTTCACATCCATCGGAGAACAATAATGAACGACATAAGAGAAACCAAACATAAACCTTCCAACCTCATTGCGGAACACACCACTACAGGCCAGCCTTCAAACAAGATTGACTCACTACAACATCATAATTCAGCTTTATAACACCTACTAGATAAGGCTGCTAAGAAACAGGAAAATAAGGATTCCTTTCCATATCCCTATGGCCAAGAATGGCAGCCACTTCACTATCATGATTATTATCACATTTTAACATGCTGCCACATATCCTAATTCGTTATCTTAGTCTGGTGAAAAATGTGCAGGTTGGGTCTCCACCATAGACGATTCAACACAACACCAAAAACCTGATTCCACTGGTTGCTCGCAACAACTTTGGAGGAGCGCAAGTTGGCCAAGAACCACTCATCCAACTCCCCATCCCACATTTCTGGAGGACTATTAGAAGACCAAGCAATATTCCAAAAAGAATCCACCGAGCCACAATCATGCATTACATTGATAGAAGATTCAAATGCCTTCCTACAAATTAGACATAGGGAATTAGAAGCCATGTGTTTATGGACACGTAACTCATTCATAGCTAAAATGCCATTAGCTGATTTCCACAACAAAATGCAAATCTGCTTCGGTCCTAGCAATCTTGAAATGGCTTTAAGAAGTCTCTCTTGAGGATGTCTTGTAACATGCACAAGGCTCTCATAAGCCAACCGGGATGAAAATTCCCCGTTCACTGCTTCCGCCTATAGTAATACATCGTCACCTTTCAAGCCCAAAGGAGGAGAAATAGCCTGCTTGGAGAATGAAGTCCCATATCAGATGGGATAAAAAAAATAAAGTGTATATGTCCAAAAAATGTCTAAACATTTTTGGATTGACTCCAACACTTTTTATTCAACCCACTAAAAACCTACATTCTTTACATTTGGCCTATAAAAATCCAAAATGGTATTAGAGCCCAATGACTGACAAGCTATATTGATCCTAAAAATAAAAACTTAAAAAAAATTCAACTAGGCCTCTGAAACTCAAGTATAAGGAGCACAATCCCAAACAAGATGCCTTTGAGGCTCTCTTGAGTACAAGCCTAGAAAAGACAAAAAAAGAAAAAAGGAAAAAAGAAACAAGTCACAATTAGGCCAATAAAAAAAAAACCAACCCAATTAGACTTGAGGGAGAGTGTTGGAAAATGAAGTCCCATATCAGATGGGATAAAGAAAAATAAAGTGATATAAGTGAGGCTGTTGTGTCTAAAAAATGTTTAGACATTTTTGGACCAACTCCACACTTTTATACAACCCACTAAAAACCTACACTCCTCACATTAGGCCTATAAAAAATCCAGAATAGACAAAATTCTACTCACCACATCCAGAGGTAAAACTTTCAATAAATGTACTTGGTCTTATTGACCTTCCCTATTCACAAACATGCAAACTCGAGCCTCCTCTTGATTGGCAATGTCTCCCAAGCTATAATCCCATAACCTCCCAAAACTTAACAACCAAGTATCAGTCCCAAAATTTCACACTTCTACCATTATTTATTCGCCACCCCAAATTGGTTTCCACATCGTGCCAGCAACCAACTATACCTCTCCAAAAATTGGTGCCTAGTCATTGAGGGTCAATAGTTGGCCTTCCAAAAACACCACATTTACATTTAGCATGGACCACCTTTACCCATAAATCCTTTGGCTTAGTACAAATCTTCCACCCTACCTTCAGGAGAAGAGCTTGATTCACAATTCTATATTCTCGTAAACCAAGACCCCTACGGTTTTTCGGCTTGCAAATAGCCTTCCAATATAGCCAATGAACTTGTCTATTACTATCACAATCACCCTATATAAAACTACGACACTTCCTATCAATCTCATCATAAATATACTTAGGGACCAGAAACGATTGCACAACATAAGTAGGTAGTGCCTGAAGCATAGATTTTGCAAGCTTAAGGTGGCCTGCAAAAGAAAGATTCCTTGCCTTCCAACTACTAAGACGTTGATTCACCTTATCTAGAAGAAACTGGTACGTAGCTCTTGATACCCTTTTTATGATGAAGGGGGATGCCAAGATACTTACTAAGATTCGTTGTTCGATGAAAACCTAATTCTTGAGCAATTTGGGCTCGAATAGGCTCACCCATATTCCTAGAGAAGAAAGCCCTACTCTTCTTTGAATTTACCCTCTGTCCAGAGTTATCACAGAAGAGCTTAAGCACACATTTAATCACCTCTACTTACTTTAGACTAGCCTTTGCAAATAATAGCAAATCATATACAAAAGCCAAATAAGAAAAAGATGGTACATCTCGAGATAGCTAAATTAGATTCCAATTATGTTGATCCACCATAGAGTTAATCAAATGAAACATACGTTCTATATAAAGGACAAATAGCTATGGGAAAATTGGGTCTCCTTGTTGAATGCGTCTAAAAGGGGAAAAAGAGTCCAACATATCTCTATTCCAAATTGCACGCATTTGAGAAGTAGAAATACAGTGCCACACAACATCAATAAAATTACTTGGCATCCCAATATCCCGTAAAGTCTCCTTAACAAAAATCCATTTCAATGTATCATACGCCTTCTCAAGATCCACCTTTTTGGCTATCCATCCTCTCCCATTCTTCCTTATCCTCATTATGTGAATCACTTCTTGAGTAATGGCAATGTTTTCATTATCGGTCCATCCAGGTATAAAACTGCATTGGCAAAGGTTTATCGAATCTGCCATCACCGCTTGGAGCCTAGTCGACAACATTGTTGTAATAACCCTGTAAGAGATATTACGCAAACTTATTGCCTGAAAATATTTGAGGGAAACAACCGGCTCTACCTTTGGAATCAAAGTAATAAGTGTATCATTCAAGGTTTCAATCTTTGATGGATCACCAAAACAAGCTTTAATCAGATCACATAAGTCCCCTCAACTGTATCCCATTGACTTTTGTGAAACACTACCTGCAAACCATCCACTCTTGAGGCCTTATAATTCCCCATAAAAAAAAAAAATCTTGTCGTACACTTCCTTACACAATTGAAGAAAAGCCTCCTCCGTCTAATTAGGAAAAGCTCCTCTGAAACAAAAAGGGTGAATGGGAGAAGGCTTAGTAAAAAAACGACAAAAATATTCATAAACTAACCTCTCCAACTCCTTTGGTTCCGCCACCCAATGACCATTCACATCTTGAATAATATCAACATTATTCTTTATCCTCCTAATTGTTGTTATACCATGAAAATATCTCGTATTTCTGTCTCCAAAAGCAATCTATTTAGCTTAGGATTTTTGGAACCACAGGGGTTTCTCTTGTCAAAATACTTCATTATACTCTTGCAAAACCTGATGCTACAACTCATCCAACAAAGATGAATGCCCATGCCTCATTTGTTGCGTAATAAGCCCTAAACATTGAATTAGACTACACTTACACTTAAAAATACTCCCCCAAACCTCCTTATTCCATCTCCGCAAGGGCTCTTGAACATTAGCTATCTGCTCCTACCAGACCCATTTCTGGCCCCAAACCTCTTTTAAAAAAGATGCAAACTCTGTATGAGTGAGCCAGGCTACCACAAAACGGAAAGGCCTCCTCCCACGATTCGAAGTTTGGGAACTCTCCATTTTCATCAAAATAGAACGATGGTCTGATTTGAAAAAAGGAAGATGAATAAACAAAGCTTTCTAAAAGTGAAGTCTCCAATGCAAGTTAAATAACACCTTGCCAAGTCTTTCTTGAAGGTTTCCTCTTTTCCACATAAATGCAGACCATTGAAAATCTCCATCAATAAGATCAAAATCATGAATCATCTGCTGAAAGTCATCTATTCCCCTGTAAGAAGGATTACTAGACCCTCCATTATGCTTGTGCACATGAAGAGTATAATTAAAATCCCCAATGAGAGCCCACAACTACTCAATCCTTTTAGCAAGCTCTTTAACAACATTCCAAAGCAATTTCTGTTGTTGGTATTGAGAACTACCATAAACAACAATGAGTAACCAACTCAAATGATGCTTCCACCTCACCCGCATATGCACAAATTGATGTTTAACCTCCACTTTCTAAGCATTACTTTGCCATAAGCACCAAATACCACTCGAACGTCCATGAGATTCTTGGACAAATAAGCCATCAAAACCTATTCTCACAATAACACGATCAGCTTGCGTCTTATTTGCATGAGCTTCAAGAAGAAACATAGAGGATGAGGAATATTCTTTGCCAATATCCCTAATCAGTTGCCCAAAACCTGCTATAGGTTCCATGATAATTCCAGCAACTAAAATTTATAACAACTTATACATTTTGATTGTTGTCTATGTGACAAACATCCATCTGCTCTACATTATTTGCCATTGCACCATCCTATATATCTCCTCACTTAATCTCAACCTTCATAGATTGTGGTTGGCACTTTGACATTGGCTTCTTGTTAAATTCTGCCCTTGTTTTTTTTTCTAGAAAAGCATGGCTTAAGTTCTCATACCATATTTTGCCTCTTGACATTTTCTCCATTAACCACGTCATCTGAAGCATGTCCTCATCTTTTTGCTTCCTCACGAGCACGGGATCCGTTCCATCCTCACCAAATGACACCACTACCTTAGAATTAGAGCGAGCACTGGTACTCTTCATACTATTCTAAACAAGCATTGAAATGTTAACTTGTAGGCCCACCTGCCTCTAATTTAAATTCTTTTTATGCACAAAAGGCCCATATTGGATGGCCTTACCCTTCCCCACCGAAATGGATGTTTGGCCTCTAAAATGATTAGCTTGAATATTAACCCCCCCCCCCCCCCCCACGTGCTATATTGTCACGAGATTTGACCATCTTTTTTTTGAATCACATACCTTAGGTTCAGGATCACAAATAACATATGGATCATCCTCACCTCTAAATTCCACCTCATCTTCACATAATTTTAGCACTTCATACTTGGACCCACAACTACCTAAATTTGTTGGGCAATCATTAGCATTAATGGCGACACCTACTTTATCACCGTTTTTAGGCATTGTTACCTTATTTTTCCTATGGCTAAATTTCTTGACTAAAATCTAGGGACCAAAAATCCCTCCACCATTATTACATTCTCCTTCAATCATTCCTTTTTTTTTCTTCTAGATTAACTACAACATCAATGATCACGTCAGCCCCTACTTCGCATATCATCTAGACTGGTATGTCCTACATTGACGAGGCACCATTAACCTGTGTATCCATATGATTCTCATTTACATTGAATGCCTTCACATCTATTCCTTCTATACAAACGTCCTATGCATGACCGTACTTTTCACACTTGAAACACACAAGATGTAGTCCTTCATACCTCAAAGGAAGCTTACATCCTCGCACCATTATCGATAGAACCAATTTCTTTGTCAAATCCAACTCTACACAAAAATGCGCAAATTGACATCGCAAATGTATGGAAGTCAGCCATTCAACCTTTAATAAAATAACAAGCTTTGCATTAACTCTCCAAAGGAAAATGTCATTGTAAAGTTCCAGGGGTATACCCGGAATGCAAACCAACACTGTAACTTTTTTTGCATCATTGGCATCCAATATTAGGCCTGAGCAACAGTCAGGTTCAGGCCCAAATTAACCAATTCAGCCCAAATTGACCAAAGACATATCTGGCCTAATCCTGATCATTTTGGGCCTTTAGGTAAGGCGAGTTCGACTTATTCGGGCCCACAGGTTACTCGGTTGGGTTTAGACAGGTAGGGCCATATTGGGCCAGGCCAATTTTGGCCTAAAACAGATTTTTTAACAATTTTTTTTTCAAGTTTCTGCTTAATTATTTCAAATGGATTGGACCCATATTAGGCCAGGCCAATTTTCCCCTAAAATAAATTTTAACTATTTTTTTTATGTTTTTGCTTAATTGTTCAGAGTCCATAAAAAAACTATATTGGGTGTTTTTTAATTGTAATTAAAATGGCCAAAAGGCCAAGTATTTTTAACATATTTTACTAAATTTCAATGGTGATAGATCAGTTCAAAATAAAAGGATAAAATTAGTACTAAAACAGTAAATCACATTTACATACACACTGAATCTGCAAAGCATAAAAAAAATGTTTTAACAATCTAAGTCTTCATTTGAGTTGAATCTAGTACTGTAGACCATAAGCTATTACATGTTATAATAATAATCCCATTACACTAGCAATTGCATTTCAAGAACCCAAGTTTGAACTTTGATACTGGAGAGCTATATGAGACCCATAGCCTTAAGTTACAACTTCATGTTTAGAGTTTGAATCATCATGTAAGCAGCAACAACCTAGAATCAACATGGGAACAAAAAATCTATATATAAGGAGTTAGAGTACTTTTACAATAGGTAGAACCATACATAATACAATTCAATATATTATGATGCATAAAAAGTTAATTCAGCATACTTGTGAAACCATTGTAGCCCACGCTGCCCCTACAATTCCATAGCTTAACTTGGTGCACAACTATATAGCCAATGACATTAATATTGTTCTCATTTAAATTTTAAACAATCTATATATATATTTAGGTAGTTATTATACACGTTATATATTATATGTATTTAGATAGATATTATACATATTCTATATTATATATATATTTAGATAGATATTATACATATTATATATATGATATATATTCAAATAGATATTATACATATTATATATTATATATAAACTATCTAAGCAAAGAAGCATAACAATATTGGAATCCAACAAGACCCCTAAACACTAAAAGACAATATATATTTAAAAGTTCTGAGCAATCAATAATGGACAATAGTAGATTCTTCTTGATAGAACTATTAAAATCATTTTCTTTATTATAAGAAAAATTCCAAACGTTCAGGTATGCTTGATGGAATACATAATTTTACAAGATAACCCAGTGTAATATGCAAAACAGATTAGGAATCTTAAGGGACTAGAAGAAAAATACTAAGAAAAACTCTAAAGCATTATAACATATATCAACATTAATGGTAGAAAAATATACCTCAACAGAGCGACTTGTTAATAGATGAGGCGTCTGACACAATGTTGTGCAGACAATGTTTTCTGGAAGCATAATATTGCACTCAAAATGAGAAAAATAAAAACAAATCAATTTAAACTAAGTCTACAACAATAATGCACAAGTAATTATTTCCTTCTCCTCTACAATTCCTTCCTTATTTCCCCTCTCCTTTACAAACAGACTAATTTGCTCTTTTTGCCCATTCCTCTCTATTAAGGGTAGCCCATGTTATCTCTTCCTCCTACTATAGACTTGGGCTAAGTGCATATTAACAACACACTTTAAAAATCTAGGGTTGGTAAACTATAGGGAGACTAAAACCATAATCTTATCCTATAGAAATTTTAATGGCAAAGAAACATCCTTAAAGATGTGTGTTCAGCTTTAACAAATTGCACTAGGAGATTACAGAAACTGCATTCTATCACAGAATTTTAGCCCTACGAATGAGCTTACAGGAGATTATTTGAAATGATACTCATCGAAGAATACATTTTTGATAACTATAACAAACTGATGCCACCACATATAAAACTCACCATGATAGAAAAGCCATGAAATACCGTGTGTTTTTCTCCTCTATGCAACTGTTCTGTAGCAAAACAACTTTCAATACAACTCCGAAAAACACATGATATATATTAAATGAGAATCATACAAGTAAAGATTACTAACCATCCATCCATAGTGATGATCAAATCGTGCAACACAACGATTACAAATGCTGTAGTGTTTTCACGTAGCAAGTCTCATAAAAAAATTAAGACAATGCACCCATGAGAATTCCATATTAATGTTGTCCATTTAATGTGTACATAACCCAATAGCAGGCACTAGGAAAAAAAAAAAGATAAGCTATGAATTGACTACAAAAAATAACTAACATTATTTAAAGCATTACCCAAAAAAGAACTAGGCAGCTAGTGATCAAATGATAGCAAAACAATAGCAAGATGACTAAATCAACATATTTCAAAAAAGGAAAATAGATTCAATGTTAGCCTTGTCTTTAACATAAGGCATCAAAATGGAAAGAAAAAAAATTATAATTGTAAAAAAAATAATAAAGAAAAAACAATTAGCACTTGTCAAAATCAAAATGTAGTAACTAAAATTAATTAGAATAGTTTAGTGACATCACAAACAGATGGAAGATGACTAGTCATAGCATTGGCTGTGATTGAGATGATGGACCAGCTGTAGCAGCAAATCCAATTCCTCTTGATGTTCTTTCTACTCCTCCTACTGACCCTCCTTCAAATTCTTTGGTACATTAAAAAAAATGTTAACACATATAGCAAAGTAATCATTAAATAATTTTCAACAAGCCAAAAAAATTTAATTTGATACCTGTTACAATCTTCTCTGAAAGTTCAAACTCTTCATTAATATTGAGATCTTTAAATTAGGTTATAGTTGGCCTTAACCAATTTTGAACACAAATCAGTGCCTCTGCCATTGGTGCATTTAAGGAGCTTCTAAAAGTCTCTAAAACCCTAACCCCATTATTAAATACACTCTCTGAAGCAACTGTGGAAACAAGGGTGGCCAAAACAACTCTCACCATTATTGACGGAATAGGAAACTATTTAGAATTTTGTTTCCACCAAATAAGAATGTCAAATTTATCATCAGCATTAATACAAGCTTCCTTCAAATACCTCTCAAGTCCATTTTTTTCTATCAGTGAAGTCTTTTTCCCTCAAGTGCCTCTTAAAAGCATCTGTCTTTGCCCAATATGATAAAATTTCAACAAGGAGAGATGCAGCATGAAACACTTTAATGCACCAAGAGAGGATTGTTCAGATTTATGTTGTTGCTTATGGACCGACTTATACCAATTGTACATTTTATCCAAATTATCTTTCAAAGATTTAGACAGTTTAGCGCAAACATTGCATCATGCCCATACATTTCTTGAAACGACCATTCCACAAACTCTAACTTGTAACGAGGATCAAAGACAATACCAAAATACAACAGTTGATTGATGTTAGCAATATTACCCCAATACTTGTCATACTTTTGCTTCATGTCCCAACCCATAGTGGCCAAAATAGTATTTAGATTCATTGTTGACTTTTTCAGTTCAAATATAAGGAAGACAACTAATGAAATATATGCAATATGCAAGCTCATATAAAAAGATATGGAGAAAACCTTAGTGGCCTCATAGAACATTTTCAAAAATTTCATGAATGCTTGTGCATTATCCCAATTACCAACAGTTGGGGGACCACCAGTCCTAAAAAAATCCACATAGCTTGAGTCCTCATTGTCAAGCTTTTCAAAGGCAGCTTGAAACTTTTTAGCAACCTTTAGCATCATATATGTCAAGTTCCACCATATCGGAACATCAAGGCACACTAGTTTTTTACATTCAATTATTGAAAATTCTATGCACTCTCTAAACTTAGCAAACCTTTATGGTGGGGACCTTACAAATCTAACAGCATTCCTAATGCTTGTTATGGAATAGTGCATGTCTTTTAAGCCATAATTCATAACTAAATTCAGTATATGGGCACAACACCTTATGTGTAAGAATTCACCCTCCATCACTAATCCCCTTATATTCTTGATTCTCTTTTTTAAATATGTCATAGCAACATCATTAGAAGATGTATTGTCAATTGTGATTGTGGACACATTTTGAATCCCCCACTCCTTCAATACCTTTTCAACTTTCCTTCTCGTTGTCTCCCCTTTGTGGTTGGGAACTACCGTGAAACCAATTATCCTTTTTTGATATTTCCATTCATTATCTATGAAGTGTGCTGTGAGTGTCAAATAATTTAGATTCTGAATGGAAGTTTAGCAATTTGTGGTTAATGCTACCCTAGCACAATTTGACTTAAAGAAAGCCTTTAGCCTAAGTTTTTCATCCATCTATAGCTTAAAACAATCTCTAGCTATCGTAAATCTTGAGGGACAGTAAATTAGGGCTATAATTGTCTATAAAGGTGCTTGAAACCCTCATCCTCGACCACCCTAAATGGTTGTTCATCTATAATGACAAAAACAGCTACCGCTTTTCTACAAGCTTCAACATTATATCTTTGGCTGGAAGCTATAAGGCCACTAACTTCTCCACTCTTTAATGTAAGGGTTGTTTGGTTAGGGTCATTAATAATAGCATGTGGATATTTAGGACACTTAATTTAATGGTTAAGCATGTTAGAAGTGCCACGTGTCTTTGGATCACAACGATACCGATGACCACAATGTTTACATTCTGTAGTTGGATCCTTGGCTTCACTTTTAGGAAGTCTAATGAAGTGGTTCCACACAGTAGAAGTTTTTGGGGCACCACTAGCATTTGGTTTCCTCTTCTTTGTATTTTTTGGAAGAGGAGCAATTGGGTCAGCTCCCGCAGCTTCATTTACTGCTGTTGGCTATTTAGTAGGTTGTGTACCACCACCACATACCTCCTATTGTTGGTACAATAATGGTGGGATTTACAACCTCTTGAAATTCAAATGGTGTATATTGTATTAATGCTGGAGGCAAGTTCTAATTAGGCTGCTCCATTACTGTTATGATGAAGAAGTCACAGTCAATAACCGCCTACCATATTATGTGTTTATAGTATTTTAGGAAGTCTTAATTTATTATAGGCTAAGTCACCAAGTTAGCACTCAGTAGTTAGTTAGAGATAGTTACTTAGAGGCCAGGCACTACCAAAAAAAATTTAAAATAAAGTAAAACAAAAACATAAAAATAAAATCATTTGAACAAGTTAAGAGAGTGCAAGTATAGAGATCAAATAAGTAATTAAATCCAAAATGAAACTAGTAATTATACTTAATTATAGAATTAAATTTGAATTATTATTAGCCTACACATTGATTGATTATTCCAGTTAAACTCATTTAACAAATTCCACATGTTTTTGCCTGAAAGGTAGTGTCTGCTGAACTTAACCACACAAATTTTAGCAAAATACTAATTAGACAGTACAATGGTTGTGATCCAAGAAAATAATAATTTGGAAGTTTTAATATTTACACACTAAGTGCAGATTTTGGAGTAGTACTCAACTACTAGAAATCAAAGATAATTTGCAAGTCAATTCTAATCATTTTCAACTATTACAAGCAAATTCGACTAAATTTTGCGTCTATAGTTGGCATAATGTATGATGTAAGCTGAAGAAGAAACAAACCTTCATAAAAGGTCGATCATGATAAGGGAATGAGTCAATGAAACTCTCCTTCGGAAACAATGATACCTGAAAGTACAAACCATCATCTCAAATATTCCTAATATTTACTAAAATATGTTCTTAACAAAATGATACAATATTTGACTATCATAAGCTTTCGAAAACCATCATTGGTCTTCGTTCAGCTATTTTCAAAAGCTTTCATAAAAGGTTTTGATCTTTTTCAAAAGTTTTAAAAGGATTTCAAAAACATAATTTAACATCCCTTTGGATTTGTGCTTGTTTTTTCAAGGTTGACAAAGTAAAAATATGAAATAGTTATTAATTACAAATCAAGAATATTTTTAATGTCAACATAAAGTTTTAGTTCAATACCGTAGTTCAATAATTAATAATTTTTTGTCTGTTTTTTTCAACTTTATAATCATATTAGCCTGGCTTTATGACTCAAACTAGGAAGTACCTAGGATCTATTTATTATCGAAAAATTAAACAACCCAAATAACTAAATTTATAAAAAAAACCATAATAATGCCAAAACTATAAAGATTATGCAAAAATGGATGAAGACTTTCGAATACCAATAACTAGAGAGTGAATAATATCAATGGGGAGACCCAAAACTTTAGAAATTAAAGGGCTTAATTAGGCATTAGTGTTTAGACCTTTATTGGCACTCCATTGAAAATTGATTCCATATTTCAGTCTGTTTCCAAATTACAAAACTTCAAGACTTCCAAATTAATCTTCATCGTTACTATGAACCTTTCAAGTAAATACTAGCTTGGGAAAAAAACAAAAAGAAAAGAGAAGTGATTCATACTTCAATTGGTGTGGATTGGGAGTTGTCTTGAACTGCGTCACAAACCCAATTTGGTGTTTATGCATAAATCTTCCAAACCAGCCTACAATATAATGAGTTTTCATCATTGACATGAGTACTTTCATAACAAACATGACATAAAACAACTTATTTTGGCTTACAGATATCATTTACGCAAATAAAGTGACAGAAAATAAGATGAGTGGTACAAACATACCAGGCAAGAGCAATAGCAAGCATATCATCTCAGACACTGCAAAAATAAATAAATAAATAAATAAATAAATAAAGGAAAGACATGATTACTAACATGAATCAAGAAAAGGAGAAAACCCTAAAAAGAAAAGGGAATAGAAGATTACCAGGCAGGAGCAGCAGCAAGCGTCTCATCTCAAACACTGCAAAAATAAATAATAAATAATAAATAAATAAATAAGGAAAGACATGATTACTAACGTGAATCAAGAAAGGGAGAAAACCCCAAAAAGAAAAGGAAATAGAAGAATATGACCTCTAGATCTGGAGATTGTTGGTGACCCTTTCCAAAAAACAAGCAGTTGGATCCTTGAAAGGTGCAAGTATGACAGTGAAATTTTTTGATAGAAGGGGGAGAAGCACTTGGATTCGGTAAGGAAGAAGGTGGCGACAGTGAGGCACAGTTTTAGGGCTAGGGTTACAAACTGAGTTACCAAAAGAGTGAGAGAGATGAAATGAATTGAAGATCTCAAACTCTCTCTCAATCAGCGACGCTCTAGGGTTACACGATAACATAAGTTTCTTTTTATACCTAGGTTTTTAACCGTTGTAAAGAGTGCTAGTCTGTTGGGTTTGGGTACCAATGGGTGCCAATTTTAAACTCGCACCCGACCGTTAAAACTTGTCCTTACTCTGTTCCACTCACCCGAGAAACCAAATACCCGAATTGACCCATCTGCTCCTCTCCTTTTTCTTCAGTTAATTTTGGTTTTGGTCGGGTCACAAAAATTTGCTCACCCCTATCCGACATAAAAAGAGGGCACCATCTTTGAACTAGAAGAAAATGATCCGCTACTATCTAAGGACCATCAATAAGACATGTTTATAATCCTCCAGTGATGTAAATTGAACCACATAAGACCCACATGGCAAATCTATAATACTTATCTTCCCATCCTTCTCCCAATCCCTATGCAGCTTTGCTTACAGAGTACAAAAATTTACCCTCTTACCTAGCACACTAACCACCAAGGCATTCTTCCAAGCACCACTCCACTGATTAATTTCCTCATCCGAAACCCGAATCCCAGGACAAGGATCGTACTCCTCCTCCTTTTCAAGAAAAGCATCCGAGGGCTCCTTATACCATCTATTCTCACAAAGCTCTTCCTCATAGTCAAAGGCTTCCCCACTATTCCAGTCCATACCAATATCACCAAAAGTTTTTCTTTATACGAAGCAGAGTTACCATCACCATCGACCACCATCTCCTCCTGGCCTCCTTGATCCCCCCGAAATTTCACCTTCGTAGTACTCCTATTACATTCAACGTCTAAAACCCTAGCAGAATCACCCTCCACACTCGCCATAAACACCCCTTAGCGTTATGATGCTTGTTTCTGAAATATTCATAAAAATATTACTGTCATTATGCGATTCTTTTTTTTTTTTTTTTTTGGTGAATTTCATTATGCTATTTAAATGATCGATCGTTATTTATCATTTAAAAATCGTAGTTTATATATCATATATGTTGGACCAGCCTACATTCCAAATTAAACTTGATGACCGCCGCTGGACTGAGTTCAGTTCAAAACAAATTATAATATATTCGGTTTATTATTGGGTTAAATATGTGGTCATATTTTCAAGCAAAAAATTACATCATCTTCACCATTCGTTTTTAGCTTTCATTTTTACCGAAGCACAATCACGATTTATCAACATAGCTATATCTTTATGCTCTAGAAATTTCGAGCTGTGGGAATATAGACAGATTAAAGTTACACTTAATTTCTTATGTG
The DNA here is from genome assembly GCA_004329165.1 of Spatholobus suberectus. Lineage (NCBI taxonomy): Eukaryota > Viridiplantae > Streptophyta > Magnoliopsida > Fabales > Fabaceae > Spatholobus > Spatholobus suberectus. The sequence continues at coordinate 56,942,337 of CM014730.1, forward strand.
ACATGTGGTAGGTACAAGATGATTTGGTTGAGCTCATAATTAAGAATCGTTTAAACAGTTTTGTTTTATCTATCTCTCAACTTTGGAATTGTGATAAATTTTTATTTTGATTCTCTATACGTGAAGCGAATCAAAATCTTTACAAGCATAAATGAATTATGAACTGATACCATGTGCTCAAATAACGAGTTTTCTCAATTCATAGAAACTTTAGGCTTATATTCGCTAACATTATACATCAATATGGCTTAAGAGATTAAATTAAACTAACCCGACAGATAGTAGCTCATTTAGTTATATTTCATGTTAAACGTCAACATCAACATGCCCATTTATGTATTCTCTTTGGAATTCAATGGTTTCTAACATCTGTAGGGGAATCCGAACCTCATGGTAGGCATTATTTGATCACTAACGGAAATATTATAATACATGTCACATGCAAAGAATACAGCATATACTCGCTAGTAAACTTCATCGTGGCAAATAATGTAGTGTTGTTTAAATTTAAGTCATATATGGTAGAACCTTTGCCGCATTTAAGAAGTGAGTATATGCCCAGGTACTGAAGCAACAACATGCATGTCTGCAGGATGAATAATGAAATGATGGCTACTTTACTTCAAATCTTATCCACGTCAAAGGAGACAGCGTGGGAAATTTTGTGTTCCTAATTAGCAAATATCGTATTCGCATATATGTATAAGTACTTTTAAATCTAGATAAAATATAAAACATAGATTAAAAAATATGACTAAGTGTTAAAATATATCATGGTAAAGTGTTAAAATATATCATGCATGGGGGATATATATAATTAAGTAAACGTACAAATCAAAAAGAAAAATATTTAAAATCTTGAAGAATATATATGTGCATAATTAATTAGAAGAATTTGAATTTAAAGATTAAAAGAAGATAAATTAAGAACAGCATCATTGATTAATCACTCTCAATAAAATGGGCTCAAAATTAATATATGTGTAAAAGTGAATTAATTAATATATAGGATATTCCTTCGGATCAAATTTTTCTCGAGAATTCTTGGTTTTGAACTATAATCAGGAGAATCATGTTCTAAGAAATTTCAACTACAATGCATTATATGCATGTTAGAATTAAGTCAATACATTTAATACAGAAATTATTGTTTGAGAAAAAAACAGTACGGATACACTATGGAGGAAAGGGTGCAGAATTCAGTATGGCATCCTATTCTAGATTACTATGCGCAATTTATTCACAGGGGTGACGAAATATAGGTCATGGAAGCATCGAATATCTGTGACAATTCATTGAATTGGTGGAAGTCATAAATATAATCTTCCCTCACACTTTTTTCTAGCTGAATTTTCTTTTTATAGAAATCGCTTTGATTTAATAGGTAATTCAAAAACGAATCTGGCTCGAAGAGATTTGTCAATATCAAGTTTACATGAAGATGTTGAAATAAATTTATATAAATTAATCCAATTTTGCAATATATATGTTGAATTTCATTTCTTATTCATATTTATGGTTACCGCCCAATTATTTCTTTCAAGAGTAGTAACGCTACTCTCACATGGTTAAAGGTTTATCCAAATAATTTTGTTGTGGGACTAACATTAATCTTTTTTTTATTCATAAAAGTGGTAGAATGGAGATGTACATTAAATAGTATTGGATAAGACATCAATGGCATGCTCGAGTTGCCAGTAGAACACCACTTAGAGGATTACTACATATATAGGTCTGAATTGCAAGTAGTTTTATCCAATTGTGACAACTCAATAGGCCCATGGGTGTCAGAAGATTTCCCCGAGGAGGGTTGCCTACCAAGCAGAATTTTAGTGGTTTCGTGAGGAATCAAACCCACATTCATAAAAAAGATGAGAGTTCATTCCAAATCTTTAACCACTTGTGTCAACCCATCATGTTATCAGGACTAACATTACTATGTACAAATGGTTCAAGTTATACAATTAAAAGCTTTCCAATATCCTCCACAAGTAGTTGATTATGCTACATAAAAAATATGAATAATATGTAATTGATTTTTTTTTAATAATAAGTTAACTCTAAATTGCTAGAAATCATCCACTTTTTCTTTAAATCTTCCAATACATGATAAAATAAAAATATTTTAAAATTTGAAGATAATAATAATAATAATAATAATAATAACAATAATAATACTAATAATTCATGGTCGTACCAATCGGACACGGTCAACTTTATGACTCACTTAGTAACAAAATAAGAGGACTTATCATGAGCCACATTTATAAGGTGAGACAACCTATCTATTATAAAAGTGGTTCCACAAATTATCCCTAATGACCCATTAATATACCATATACGATATATGGCATATGGTTCCCTATCAATTACCTAGAAGGTCCTTTTAAATAGGCCCTTAATGATGGAGTAGAAGCAATTCATTTCGAGGTAGAGTTATCACATTCCATACTTGGAAGACTTTAAGAGTTTGGTTTCCACCACCATTTTAGCAATAATATATGGTGCCATTGTGGGGCATCAATAAAACTTGTCTTAGTGACCACCTTATCTCTAGAATTTTGTTCTTCAATTCCAAGAAAATCATGGTTTTCACACAAAGCAAAGCTTCTAGCTTGGATAATCATAAAGGTGATAACTTGGTTTTGCAACAACTGATGACAACATGGAGCAACTTCAATAATATGAAGATCAATTACAACGGAGTCAAGCATCAAAAGCCTAAGAACAAGAACTTTTGTATCATGAAGCATTCATGAGAAAGAACCAAAGTAGTGATGATGTGAGTTGACCCTCTATATAGGGTTTTCAAGAAGAAATTGCAAAGATTGAGGTCCCATATAATTTGAGAACTTTTGTATCATCAAATATTCATATAGACACTAGGTGGAATTCCAAAACAAATTATCATTAAAAGGGAGACAATGCAATCAGTTACGAACTAATCATAGGAACTTTGAAAAATACTAGTTTAATGTGTTTCACTAGCCTCCCTCCTCAATTAGTCAACAATTTTGATGACCTTTCTCAAAAGTTTGTCTCTTGATTTATTGCAAATTTGTGTAAAAGCATGGAGGTAACTAATCTATTTGACTTCCAAGCAAAGAAGCACATTGAAACCAAAGAATTTGCCACAAAAAAATGCCTACAAAATTAATCCTCATGAATTTGGCAGTTATTGACCATCTAGTCCATCATGTGGACCCCAAACAACTTATATCAATTACCTCCCATTAATGCAAGGAAGTATGATTGAAATGAAGAATCAAATATTTCAACAAAGAGGTTAGGATAGGATGTCCAATAAGATGGTTAAACAACACCAAATATAAGGAAAGCTCAAATCCTAAGAGTGGTTATCCACACAAGGCTATTAACATCTCCTACGCCATCGTACGACCCTTTGGGAACTAAGCAAGACCAATGGTGTTAATTCATTGAGCTTATAGTCAAGACACAAGACTGTCAAATTTTGAAGCACCAAATTGAAAGGTTAATCCAATAGGGTTATTTGGGTTGATATGTCAATAAAGAAAGATAGCCTAGAAACCATAGACCAAATAAAGAAAAATTAGGTCAAGGGATACACCCATTCATTACATGCACTTCGAAAAGCTTTGATGGAATCAAGCCCTATGAAGATGAACCAGTGGTGGTGTTGAGAATTATGGGAGGTTATAACATTAAGTAGGTCTTAATAGACAAAGGGACCTTGATAAATGTATTGTACTAGAATGCTTTTGTGAAGCTCGACTTCCCATAACATATGTTGCAACCTTTTTCAACCTTTATACTTCGAAAAGTAGGTGGAAGTTAAAGGTATATGGACTTGTGTACAACATTTAGAGAAGAAGAACATGTCAAAACAATCTAAGTGAAATACATCGTGATTAATGTCATATCTTCACACAATATCATCATAGGTCTCCTGTGTTGAATGCATTAGAAGATGTGGTTTCTAATCACCACTCATGCATGAAACACCCATTTGAGGATGAAAAAATTGGCGTGGTAAGAATGAATCAAAAAATGGCTTAGAATTATGATAAGGATATCCTAAAACTTGTAAGAGGAAAAGTTAACTTGTGGGAGATGACAAACACTAAGTTAACCTATTAACTCTCATGCCCAAAGCAGATTTTATTGATCGTTAACCTCAACTAGTTAAAGAACTTAAGGATGTCTAGATCAGTCCTAATATGTCTGGTAATCAAAGTTAGCACCAACCATTCAGATGACATGGGAAATGCCTTGTCAAGCTACTTAAGAAAAACACTAATGACTTTACATTAATGTCAACCAACATGCCATGAATTGATACAAATTTCAGTTGTCATCATCTATCCCTCAATCCAAAAGCAAAATTGATTGTTAAACACACATACACACACACACACACACACACACACACACACAAAAGATCTGGGGACAAAAAGAGAAAAGCAATGATGGAAGTGATCGAAAGTTCTAACAAGATAACTTTAGTAGTACAATCTCCCTATGGCTAACCAATGTGGTCATGGTCAAAAAATCCTCCAAGAAATGGAGAATATGCATAGACTATACCATACAAAACAAGATCTATCCCAATGACTCCTATCTATTGAATATTAATCAATTGGTGAATGGTGATTCATGATATAAGCTATTTAGTTTCATGGATACTTATTCAAGCTATAACCATATTAGAATGAATCATTTATATGAAAGAAAAGGATATTCATGATTGAAGGGTCAAATTATTGCTATCAAGTAATGTCATTTGTGCTAAAGAATGCTAGTGTAACCTACGAACAATTAATGGACAATTTTTTTTTATGTAAGATCAGTCAAAATGTAGAAGTTTACGTTGATGATATGATCGTGAAACCCCTCGAAAAATGAAGATCATTACAAGGATTTGCAAGAGACTATTTATATTGTCATTATCATAAAGTATTATTTAAAGATGAACCCATGACAAGTTCTTAAGATTCATGCCAACTAATAGAAGACTCAAGGACAACCCTAATAAATGTCGAGCTATGTTGGAGATGAAGAACCTAACCAACGTGAAGGAGGTACAACAACTCACCAGGAAGATAATGTCCCTAGCTACTTTTTGTCTCACTCGATTAACTAATCCTTGCCATTTTTTCATTGCTTGATAAAGAATGTCAAGTTCCAATGGTTGTTAAAATGTGAAGAAGCTTTCTAGGAACTAAAAAGATTTTTAACAACCCACGTGTAACACCCCCTAGTATTACTTTGCCTAATCCAACTAGAAACTCGTATTATTATCAAAGATTGTGAAAAGATAGATCAATTCATTTAATAAAATACGTGTACATTTTTTTCTTTTTGAATAAAATATAGAAAATACTTTGTCCATATATTACTTTAGGAACTACAACGACCTGTTGTTGCTACATAACACCAACTAACAAAATTGCAAAAGTAATTTAATTTTAAATAAAACTCTTATTAATTTATTTATGAAAATGAGAGAAAACTTTTTGCGTTTTGCTACGACATAACATACATCAATAATTTCACACTTTAATAAAAATAGTAAACAAGATAAAATACTAAAATAACTACATTCATGCCTAACAAATAGGTAAGTATTGTAATGTAACCTAAGGAGCTACAACCCATATGTAAATAACATTAGAGTATCTCAAAAGGCAGACATACATGACTACCAATAACAAATTCAAATGTGGGGAGATACATCAAAATGGGGAGTGGAAAGACTAGTACAAAACACACTCTCTAACAGACCAACACAAAAAACATCCTATGTATAAGGGTGACGATCAATAGATGGAGTAGCACCACACAAACCTCGGGCTTTGGCAAGAGTCCTCATTGAGCATTGTCCTCCATGAACTCTACACCAAAGATGTTTTAGATCCATCTAAAGGTGTGAAAAAGGCAACATTATACATCCCCTCAATTAGTAACCAAAACTCAAGACTCACGTATAGGGAAAAAGAAACAATTGAAATTCTAGGGGATACATAAGTAATGATGATCTCACCAAAATAGCATACCCTTTAAGAATCCCATTCGACTCTCTATGCTTGGTCGTTATGTTCAATAGCAATGTCAATGAACTCAACGTGAAAGATCCTTGTTAATCGATGTTATCTTGACATTTGCTCTAGTAAACATAATGTCACAATCATAGCAATCAAACACATATAGATAAGCATGCAAGGGTATGATTACTTGAATAATCATAAAAGTACACATATTCTAATTTCAATAATAAAATCAACATTATACAAAGCATCTGAAATCAATTTATCCATTATACAACATTTTACATCAAGAAGCATCATGATATAAATAGGCATGCAAGATAATGCTATAATTGATAGTCATGCAATGCATGCAAACTCAATTCCATCAAGATTTCTAACACTCGAGCGATCAATTCAAAAATGTCCCTTAACATGGCACAATAACAATAAAAGACTTGTAGGTTACCAAGGCAACACGTGCTATAAACTAATGGGGCAATATCAATAACTGATCAATAGAGCAAATTAGTGGCATCATCAAAATAAGAATATGTGGGTAGTAGCTACCACCACTCAAGGTTTGCAATGACATTGGTCCCTTATGGAATCACTTGTCTACCTATCCCTAAGGTCTCACCAAGCAACCTCCACTAACCTTTCACATTGGTAAATATATGAGTATTTGTCACTCCAAAAGGCTTCACAACATACTCATAATGCTCATATTGAGTCCAAAAAGTTGTCTTTCATATATCTTTATCCCTAACTTGTATTTGGTGATAACTAGACCACAAATCTATCTTCGACAAAACAGTTGCTTCTTGTAACTGATCCATCAGATCGTCAATCCTTGATAAGGGATACCTATTCTTGATCGTGATCTTGTTTAGCTAACAATAGTCTACACACAACCTTGAACCACCGTCCTTTTTCTTTACCAATAACATTGATGCTCCCTAAGGGGAAACACTAGGTCTGATCATTTGCTTCTCAAGCAACTCTTCAACTTGTTTCTTCAACTCTATTAGCTCGATAGGTGCCTTTCGATAAGGTGCTATTGACACCAGTCTCGCTTTAGGGGCTATGTTTATAACGAACTCAATCTCTGGCTGTGAAGGTAAGTCAAGCACATCTTCAGGGAAGACTTCAAGAAAATCTTTGATTAATGCCATAGAGTATAATTCCAAATCATTCTTGACTTCCAAGAAAGATAGGATCATGTGTCTTTTAGGATCCTTCTTCCAAATAATTATCACTAATCACACTTATTCAACACATAAAACAATATGTTTGTTAACATAATTCAATCTTGATTTACATTATTTATTAAGAACATAATCCAGGTTTTAGCCAAACCGACAGTTAAAACTTGGGCTCTAAACAACAAGTAATTTATTAAATTAAATTTTATTACTATTAATATTGTTTTCACTTGATTATGATACAAACAAGTTACTAGCAAATGCAACTAAGAATTAGGACATTACACAACCAATTTTAACCCGATTGATGTAAGGTATGCTATTGATCATATACTTAGTGATTATTGATGAAGTTGTTAGTTCGATTCTAGTGCGGGAAATACAAAAAGAGTAATGGCATGTTTATTTTGTAAGCTAAGTCATACATGAGATTGAGTTATCAAAAAATGAAAAAACAACCTTACTATTGGTAACTAAGGCCCAAAGATTGCACCTTATTTCCAAAGGCCATCAAAACTAACCATCCAATAAAACAAATTTTGAGAAAATTGGACCTAGCAAGACAAATGATTGGTTATCCACTTGAACTTTCTAAGCTTAATATGGCCTACAAGTCATGGGGACCAATTAAGGCCTAAGTTTTAACATCCCTAAGACTAGACTAATAAGTATTAATAAGATAAAATAAATAAAATATATTTTTCTACCTATTTAACAAGTGCTTTGTATAATATAAGAACAGTGAATCGTAGATATATCAGGTTTTGGGAGAAAGAGCCCATAAAGCTCACTAAGGGCTTAACCTTTCTAGACTTAACACTCATACTCAGTAACAAGCATACTCCATTTAGAAGAGAGAAAAAAAGGAAAAGGAAGAGAAAAAAGAAGGAGAAGGAAAAGAAGAAGGAGAAAAAGAATAAGAGGGAAGAACCACACCACACTTAGTGCTCCTACGCTGAGCATAACCTTGCTCGCACTAAGCATAAACCTTCTAGAGCCTATGGTTAAGGCTCTAGTAGTGGCACTAAGTGAAACCAACATGTGTTAAGCACTAGACATCCAGAGAGGGTGTCCAAAAGCCTTGCGTACTTGCGCTAAGCGTAGCCTTTATGCACTAAGCATGGAGCTTCTAGAAAGCATGTCTAGAACCTCTATGCGATGGCATCAAGTGCCATTTGAGTGCACTAAGGGTCAGGGTCTAGTGCGTTAAGGCCAACACTAAGCGCGAGACCCCTAAAATAGCATATGAATTCTATTATGTTTTTGCTCATCCTATTATACTTTATACCTAGTTATAGCTACATGATAATGTTAATGTTCATGTATGAATGATGAGGAGTGTCCTTTGGAGGAAGTAGGATAATAACCTCTTTAGACACAAAAGGATGACATGTTTTAAGTAAATACGATAAGCATGCATAAGACTTTTATATAAGGGACGGGTTTTCATCCCCCTTAGTCCTTAAAGATGTGGTAATATGCTCTTCGATAAGGGAAGAGTAATGGCATAGACAAGAGGGACACCTCTTGAGAATTTGAGCTTAATTCGACCATAGACTAAAAAAGGAAAAGATAATTATAAGCATGCAAAGTTTAAGAATTATGTTTTTAAATGTAAATGATAAAGCAATTTTTTACATAAAATATACATATGTGAAACCTATTTATATTGTTGCATGTTAGGGCATTTACTTTGACATAGCCTCACTATTTTAAGTTTTATGTTCCAAATTGAGCAGGATAAGGAGCTTAAGCTTTAATGTGGAGGATTGTTGTGTATATTTTTTATGATAGGCTCAATGATTAGCACAGAGTTTATTTTATGTTCTGACTATAGTGGGCATAATATATGTAAAGCTTGGCCTCTTCCATGTAGACTAATGTATTATTTTGAAATACTCATTAGATATCTTGGGATCTCACCCAAGGAAATAGTTGTATTATAGTATATTAGTTTAATTTTAATGTATGATGCAACTTTTGCATGGTGTTCTCTAATTTTTGTATCCTAGTAAAAAATAATACCTTCTAGGGTATTATTGGCCAACCTTAACAATAGATTGTATAATACTGGTCAGGCGATGTAATAGGTGCTAGAGATTTGTCAATGTACACAAAGATCTACTCGAAGAGTTACACTTGATTATGTCATCCTTATCGTTCCACATACAGGAAGTGGACATCCTAAGACATTTTCCCCTAGCCTTGGGATAGTTGAAATTTCTCATTATGCTTATTAACTATTTTAAAAGTGGATAAAGGTGGAACTGGTTGAGACAATAACTATGAACAAGATTTAAAAGTCTTGTTAGAATAAGATTATTTGTTGATTCAACCTACTTGTCGTTATTATTTATGACAACAACCCAATTAGCTAGTTCATCAATCAATGAATTTTGTAACTAATAGGGAATCAAATTGGTCTTCACATCAATTTACCACCCATAGACAAATGGGCAAAAGGAAGCCACTAAGAAAGCCATCCTTAATGGTTTGAAGAAAAGATTAGACGATGTTAAAGGGAGATGGGAAGAAGAGCTGAGTTAGGTAATATGGTCATACCACATTACCCAATACTTGTTAATAAATGAAATGCCTTTTTCAACTGATATATGGGATGGACGCCATGATTCAGGATGAATTGGGAGAGAACCAAGTCCTAGAATTTCTTTAATTAGACCTAAGGATAATGATGGAAAGTTGCACATAAACTTAGATGTGGTTGAAGAAGAAAAGGAAATTGCTCATATAAAGGAACACACTAATAAGATAAGGGCCACAAGAAAATACAATTCCGAAGTGATTCCAAGGAATCTTAAAGAATAAGACTAGTTGAGGAAAATCCACAGGGATGACATTGTGAAAAAATTAGGAAGGACTTTTTCAAATCAAAGAGGAACTCAGCAAAAAGCATATCAAATAAAACAACTAGAATGAAGACCCATTCTCCAAATGTGGAACTCGACCAATCTTCGCTTTTATTTTAGTTAATTTTTCTTATCTCACAAATGTTATACTAATTTTTTTATATTGACAAATAAAGCGTGTTTTGTCACATACAATTTTATTTTCACAATAGTATTCTTTGACTAAGATGGATATTAATATCATAAAAACATTCAACAAAGACCTGCAAGTGAGTCAGGCAAATCCTAGACCCTCAAGAACCCATCAAAGACATATTGGCAATTTGAGTAGATCCTTGGCCGCTAAGTATTTGTCAAAGACCTAAGGGCAAGCCAAGCAGATGCCTGAGCCCTAAGCATTCATTAAAAACCTACAGGTGAGTTGGCAAATCCCCTTGTCCTAGGCACTCATCAAAGACCTATAGGCGAGCTAAGTGGGACCCTTATATCCCAAACACTCTTTAAAGACCTACAGACAACTTGTCAAAGAAAAATTTATGGCGGAAGTAAGAACAACCTAACTATATCTAATCAGTATACTTCACTTAATGATTTAAAATCTTACATTAAAAAGTTCAATTATCTAATAGATCAAGTTCCTCCTGAAATTATTTATACCCCCTAACTAACCAATTCCATCACATGCTTCACTTAGTGTTAAAAGTGTATGTAAGGATTGTTAGTTAGCTGAATCCACCACGTGATTTCAATTTTCTTATTTTCAAGTCCGTTGAATCCACAAACTATAATGTCTTGCTTAGTAATCAATGTTCACCAAGTTATCCATGAAGTTGACCAAATCAGAAAATAAATAGAAATAGTTCAATACATACAGGGCAATATTATACATACGACAAAAATATTTCAATATATGTAGGTCAAAATTAAAGCCAAAATAAGCAACATTTAACCAACAACTGTTATAATTCAGCAAAAAAATAAGTTTAGAAAATTTGTAATAACCAACATTGTTTTAGTTTGAATGCTAAAGTAAAAATAAATTATTCGTAACAAAATAAGTGAGAACATTCCTCTATTCTTCTTTACTCCTTATAAAAAAATAAAAAAAGACGATCTCTTATGATGTCACGAAGTACACCCATTTGAGAGAGATTTAGTATGGATACAAAACTAAAATTTGTTAAAGAACTCGATCAAATCCCACTCATGTTCACCGAGTACATCTATTAAAATCTTTTCTTTCTCTTCCACCAAGCTTTTATCAAATGCCTTGTGAATTTCCTGTTTAGTTGCTAGGTCTACCTTGAACTTTGCAACACTTTATCATAAGCTCCTTTCCTTTTCCTCCAAGCGAGCTTTCTCTTTGCTAAATTTCTCCAATTCTTTCTTTGCCTCCTAAAAGTTTACATCAAGTTTATCAGTCAACTTAGCTTGGTTTTCAAAACCGATAATTCTCTTTTCAACTCGACCACTTGAGCAATTAATTTTCCAACTTCCTCTTTCAATTAGGATAACTCTCACCTACCTTTTTCTTTTCTAATTTATACTTTCTTAACGGCCTTTCCACAAACTAAGCAAGCATGCATGAGCAAGCATTGTAAGTTTCAATTGCTTGACAAGTCATCAAAAGTTCCAGCTTCATGACTTTCTCATGATCATCTTTAACATTCGTCTAATTTTGATTTATCATCTCGTCAATCAATAATATCTTGTTCCGTAATGACTACACTTCACCTCCTTAGTTGTGAACCTGAAAAACACTACATTATTCTTCATCACTAGTATGATTTGTGTGACAAGAGCTAGGAGGAATGGGTTTTACTATATCAACCTAAGAGGACTCAATTTCGACCTCCCGGCCAACTTCATGGAAAATCCATATTGATGTCTTTATGCAAGTGACAAAATATTCTACTTAAATGGCTTTGGCTTGACTTGACCCCATCTTAAGGTCATATCTAGTTGATTTGCCTTCATTAGCCTTCCTCATTTTGGCAACTTGTAGGTCAACAAAAGAAAATGGTGTCATTCTTTTTTGAAACTAGAAACAAGCAAAAATATATCGATTGAGCAAAAAAAAAATGAACATCAAGCGTTTATTTAGTTTTCAATTACCAATGTACTATTAAAATGCATATATCAAATATACAGTTTAATTCAGCAAGTACACTGGTTAAATAATCCAGTAAGTATGGATGTTGATCCCGCAAAGATTGTGGTTCAAAACCAACTACTACCAATAACAATATTAATTTTACAAACAAAATGGGTTAAGGGCACACAAAAAATGTGTAGTAAACAAAAATAGAGTAAATATACATATAAGTGCCAAGATGCAAATGCGAGATGCTAATGAAGTATTAAATGCTACTTTTTTATGGGTTTTTAGTTTTATAATGTGAACAATGGAAATAAACGTGGTTAGGTTCAAATCCCTTTATAGGTATCCTTTAATAATCTCACCTAGGGGTGTTCCCAGATCGGTTTTGAGCCAAAAAGTCATCCGATCCAAACATGAAAAGAACATACGGTTCGGTTTAGTTTGGATGGCTTACACAAAAAAATTTGATCCGATCTAATCCAAAAAATGCGGTTTGGATTGGATCGATTGATTTGGTTTTTATTAACCATCTTTATCGATTCTTTAATTTCTTATTTTCTAAATCTATACATGGGAAAAATAAGATATGTAAAGAGAAAAATAAGGAAACTAGTAAATACATTAATTCATCAAGTGCATCAACTACCAAATACATCAAGTGTTCAACTAAACAACTAGCTAGTAAGTGTACGTGATTTTAGTATTGCAAATTTTATATAGATGCAAGTAAGTGTTCAAATATATATGTTTACATCTACCTATATATGCGGATTTAGAAGTGTACGTGGTTTTGGTACTGTAAATTTTAGGAAAAAGAAATGCTATTTCCCTATAAGCATGACACATATATGATAATAATTCAACACTTGCTAGTATTATTATTTCGTTTCGGTTTGGTTTGAAAGCCATAAACCGAAAATCGAACCGAATCGATCAGTTGGCTACCAAAACCATCCAATGAAATCTAAAAAATTTCCGTTTGCTTCAATTTTTGGATTTTTGGGCTGGTTTTCAGTTTTTTTTTTTGGATCGGTTTGGATGTCAACATCCCTAATCTCACCTACATCCAACACAAGTTCATTTACAAGCATTGAAGTTCAGATTTCACTAAAATAGGTTAAACCCAATTCCTAGTCATAAATTTACTTTGACTTCACCCTAATGTTCTACTTCCGCAACTCTTAGAATCAAATCAAGCATGAAGTGTGAAATTCACAAGAACATATGCATTAAGAAGTACTATTCTTAGGCTCATCCCAATACATGACAACCAACTCAGATCAATAATACATACATATGATTCCTCATCATGTAATATCTTAAATCAATCAATCTTATCAATGGTTAGTTGACAGAAAGCATTAAGAAAAAAATAATTGCTCAATCTTGTGAATAAAACCTGCATTAGATGAAAAAAGGTTCAATTAATACCCATGGGATTCATCTACCCTTAACCTAGGAAGATAAAAAAAATGGAGAAAAACAAAGCAAGAGAGAAAATGGTAAAGATAAAAGATGATAGTTGCATTGAAGCTCCAAAAATCCTTTCCAAAGGTTGATTCTTCAATAGAGATGGAAAAAGGTGAAGATTAGGATCGGAAGATGAAACCTCAATGCCTTATTTCGCTCTATTTCACGCTTTAAATAGTTGTCAACATTGTTTCTAGCATTTCTCATGTTGTCCTAGCATCCAACACTGTAGCCTCCAGTGTTTCTAGTGAATTTCACTATTTTTCACAATTTTTTGGTGTCCCAATGTCTAGGACACAAGGCCTAACATCCAAGACATTGGAACGCTAACAACATTCAACATTCCCTACAATAATAGCATTTTTGGACTCCAAAATCTTGTTTTCCTACATGATTAAAGTTCAAAACATGATTAGAAATCCTTGATTTCAAAATAAAGACAATTTATTGCTATGTTATTCAAAATTTAACAAAACTAATTAAAATTCAATATTTACAAAGATTTGGGTACAAAACTCAAATTCTACTCATTTTTATCTATTTTCCCAAAGTTTCAATATTTATTTTTTCCTTTTGTCTTATTTTTCTTATCAAAATCATGCATGACTTTATGTGCAAAACATAAATTCATTTTTGCTACCATACGCGTAATCACCTAGCCAAGGCGTCCAACTTTTGTGCTCAGGGGTTGTGGACCATGTTGTACGAGTAACACATCGACCATTACCTCAAATGAAGCATGGCAGATTGTCTACATACATAACATATCACCTTCACCTTCTAGGTTAGGCACTCAAGGGGTTACAGACCATTCTAGCCAAATATGGTCGACCTTATGGCTAACCTAGTAACTGCATGAAAGGATTGACCTATCATGAGCCACATTTATTAAGCAGGACCACCAATTCATTATCAAAGTAGCTCCACATATTCTCCCTAATAATCCATTAATCTACCATATATCTTATACAATGCGTAACTTCCCATTAGTTACCCAAAAGGTCCTTTTAATAGACCAAATATGATGGAAACTCATTTTGTGAGGTAGAGCTATCACCTTCCATATTCAGAAGACCTAGAATTTGCTTTCAGCCACCACTCTAGTGAGAACAAATAATAATAATAATAATAATCAACATTTGGATAAAGTTTTGTTTTGAAAACAACTTTTAATTAAAAACTTATAAAAAGAAATTAAATTTTCGAAAGAAAAATTCTTAAAATTTAATCATTAAATCTAAGCATGGTATGTGTAACAGACTCTTGTTTTTCATTTAATAATTGAATAAATTAAACTGACACTTTTTGAGGTTTCGTTAAATCACCTCAATATATATATATTTTTTTATCTCTACACTAATTTCCCTTAATTCTTTAAAATACATTACACTGACATATCCTATACATTACCTAACACCCTCTGTTACGCAAGAAACACATTACATTGCATACCCTTATAAGAGGCTTATTGTAAATGTTAAAAAAGCAAAAGATCATGTACAATCTCAAAAAACTTCAATAATGTCAATATAATTTGCTCTTAACAATTTCATTTTGTGATAGCATCAAATCTTTAGTGATTAAATGATTAAAAATTTAATCAATTCACTCACATTCTTCATTATTCAATTAAATTAATTAGAAGAGAGTTAAATTATGTTTCACTGACCAATCTTATGGACGCACTTCTTAATTAGATGCTGACTTAATGTTTGAACTCTAGCAATTATGAGGAGACCCACATCCTTAATTACTAAGCAAAACATTTTTTTTCTAGGATTACGTTATGAGTATCCTCTACCAAAAATAATCTTACTTGAGTTAGGAACATGTACAGCATGATATATAGAGTTAGCTTTTTAGGAGTTTTTTATCCATATTTATTAAAATTAGAACTTATGACCTTCTTCAAGGAAAATCAAACATATATCACATGATCTAACTATTCGTTGATTATATATAAATATCTTTAGGTACTTTGTTCATTTATAAGAATATTGTTAATACCAAAAAAATTTATAAGAATATTGTAAAACTACGAGATATAAATAAAAAATTAGTATTCATTAACTTTGGTAAAATATATATATATATATATATATATTATATATATATATGCGTGTGTGTGTGTGTGTGTAAACTTTGCTGGGAGAGATAAAGTCTAATTTTAATTAGACTAAGGGTATGATTTATAGAGACAATTCTAATTGAGTCAAGAACATCTCCAACATGGTATAAATAAATCTTTTCGTGGGAGTTTTTTTTTTCCATATACACAAGATTTGAATCCCATACTTTATTTAAGAAAAATTAAATATATACTACTTAAACCAACCATTAATCAGTAAAAATAAAGTCTAATTCAATGATTTTTACATGTCAAAAGAGATAAATTTCTGGCTGATGGTAGAGAGTTAAGTTAGTGCACACAAAGAAAAATATGGAAACGTTGTATTCTTTCCCATACTCGGTGCTTGATATTTAGCAGGTTTCACCGAGTCAAAAGCTGACCAATTCATATTCCCATTCAGAAACACAATTTTTTGGTACAAATTCAGAAGCATAATTTGAATTCTCAATGTCTTCCAAAAGAAAAAACGGAAGAAATTAATTCAAGTTTACAATGCCACATTGTGAGAGATTTCACTAAACATAGTTATATTTTATGCTGATTAATTGACTGCCTCTCTCTAATTTTGTGCAATGAACATGAGAAAACTATAGCACTGTTACTCGTAGACATGCTTTTGTGACTGGTCCACGGTGTTCAAACACAGGTCAAGATCAAAAAGCATGTAGGGTCAAATGAAAGCTATTGTGTGTAAAAAAAACGGTGTAGATAGTAACACGATAATGTAAATAATGATGTATAAGGAATGAACACACTGGTGGGTTGGGTAAAGGCTCTGCAGGGGCGCACCAAATTATGTTATGCTATCCTAATCAGACCATCATTTTCATGCCTGTCATTGGCGCCACACACCTTAGCCCTCAGATTTCATGGGTAACTTTATCTTTTCCTACGTGGAAATATATATGTTTCTCTTACATTATTAAATCATTTGCCAATAATAGGAGAAATATGTGTTTAACCTTTCCTTCTTAATTAACTTATCCGTGCAAATTGATCTTATATCAAGATCATTATTAACTATTGGCTTAATCATAATTAAGCAAGAGCTAGAGCCTATTACAGTGTTTTTGGGTTACTATTTTTGTTATAGCACACAAATTCTGTACTTTATTAGCCTAGCTCCTCTATTAACTATGTTATTTAAGCAAGGATTGGACACCATATCCACATAATTCCCGATGTTTTAGTTTATACAAATTTAAGGCAGATAGTACGAAGTTCTGTTCACATGTCAAAGATGAGAAAGAATATTTATTATAGGTGATAGATAATGCTTTTGAGTTGTTTGATTTTGCCTTAACTGTGTTTGTTTTCCAATCAAATCCATCCTCGATCCAGATAAGCTAATAAAACGGATGTATGGATTTACCAATCAAATTCATCCTCAATAAGCTAATACGAATGCGCATGAATAATTATGTAAGCTTAGAAACCTACTGATCCTTTACATTATTTTTGCAAAGTGTTAAACAATATCCTTTTCATGTGCTAATAATAAGTTCAAAAACAAATTTTGTCTACACATTATGTGCAAATATCTTTTCATGCATAAGAGGGGCCCCAAATTAAAAAAGAAAAAGAAAACCTCAAAATAGCGTATCTTTGAGTCACTCATCTTGGGGCGCAGCTGTCAGTTCTCCACAATTATAATGGTGATTTTGCAATCCATGTCTAGGAAGAAAACTGAAAAGATGGCACCTTTGTTTGTGTGTTTGAGAGAGCAAGGAGTGAAACGGGTACAGTACACATGTTACAAATTTTGTAGCTTTTCATGGAAGGTCCCATCATGTTCACAACAAGTTGGCTAGTTAGTGGGCTTAGAACCAAGGAATAGAACACGGAAGCTCCTTCACTCAGCCAGCCACTATTGTTATTAGCATGGTACTAGTATATCAAATATATTACCAGCCTTATTAGATGTCATCACACTATTATATGCTACTTATCCTAAGTACATTGGACATCCGGTGTGGAGGAATTATTCTATACCAGAACCGCGTATTAAAGTGAGCCTTATCTACTATTTCCCATGTACAAAGATTCCGCCATGTAATTGTTGGAAAATGCCTAATCTATACCACTAATAATTTAAAGAATGAAGATTTGCCACTAGAGTGTACAAATGCGTGTTCGGTATATAAAATTTCACTATACTATTTTTTCATATTTTGGACATATTCTTCTTCTTGGCACGGAAATAGGGAAGCAAGAGGTGGTTATGTTCTCCTATGGTTTGTTGTGGTACAAATTTGACTTGTCATTACCACTCATCAATCAAGGTCCTAGAACTGAATTGCCAAAAATTGACGAAATTGAATTTGTAATGCTTTTAAAGTGATGAATACAACTTTTAGGTTTAGACGTGAGCGATGGACTCAACTTTACAATGAAACAAAAGGGGGTGCTTAATAAAAGTGGAGAGGTTGTGAAAAGCTTTTAGTTATCCTGAATTAGTGGAAATCAGGCTGGGCTAATTAGAGGGCACCTTTGTGTGCTAGCAAATAATTTAGCCAATATGTCTCACTTTTTAACTAGTGAACAATTCTTGACTTAACTTATAGGACACCATCACATTGAATACAATCTATATCAAAAATCAAAATTGCCCTTGATTGTTTGTTTATTAATAACAACAACTCTTGTGCTCAAAATGATTTTCGCTAGTGAATTATTGTGGCAAACTTTATAAAATGAAAAAGCATGGTGATCCTCTATGTGTATTCTGAATAGTCCAATTTGTCCCTACTCAGAACCACTTTAAATTCCCACCCTTTTCAAAATCCTCATGAAGACATGTTGGCCGAGAAGTGATCCTAACCGGTGGGGGTTTGGTTACTTTCCGGCGAACCATGCCATTGTACCTGCCTAATCCTCAAGTGGAGAAGCATAGGATCTAAGTATATTATAGAATGTGCTCAAGAGCATCAGTACCACCATATCAATCAAAATACCTTTTCCAACCCCATATATAATGTCATTTTGGGCTTCCATTAAGCACTCACAAGGCAATACACATCATCTAGAGCCTCTATTTCTTCTTTCTAAGGTTTCAAAGAACAAACAAAGAAGATGGTGAAGTTCTCAAAGCAGTTTGAGGGGCAACTCATTCCAGAATGGAAAGAGGCCTTTGTGGATTACTGGCAACTCAAGAAGGACCTCAAAAAAGTCCATCTCTTTAATAATACCAACAATACACCCAACAAGCACCAAAGTAGTAGTAGTTCTCTACCTAAGTACATCTTTTCATCAATAAGAAACTACTCTCTATTTGGCCACCAACATAGAGAGCATGGACCAATTCAAGTAATATATCTTTTTTCAAGACATAAGGAACAAATTTTGTTCAATATTGATGTGTATTTGGTTGATTCATAAGTGTTGTTTTGGTCTTTTTCAGGTCCATAGGAAACTTGCTTCATCATCTTTTAATGGGGACCTGTATGAGACAGAAATGCTAGAGCAATTTTCTGACACTGACGCTACTAAAGAATTTTTTGCATGTCTGGACCAGCAACTAAACAAGGTCAACAAGTTCTATAGAACCAAGGAGAAAGAGTTCATGGATAGAGGGGATTCCTTGAAAAAACAAATGGACATTCTCCTTATGCTCAAATCCACATTCAAGGAGCAGCAGGGCAAAGCAGGCTCTTCTCATGGCTCCAAGGAGGATCAATCTATCTCGTGCACATTCTCTAATGGTACATAACTAACGTTGTCTTTTTAGTTTAGATATTTCATAATTCAAAGTCCTCAATTTGAATATTTATACACAATTTTACTGCATTCCAATTATTTTCTTACAACTAGCATAATGGATAACAGACTGGCCCTAAAAGAGTGTATCATGTGACACATGTCAACCTATATCCATTTCAATATGAATTCTTTATCATAAGTGAATAACCTAAATTTTATCACATGTTTAAGAAAAATGCTAATCGTTACAAAACAGTTTTTGTCAAAATCACACGAACCGTGTCTTCTGTCTAATCTCATTTTATATTTTTCTAGTTTTTTTAATCAATATTTGTTTAGAAAAAGGGCCATCATTCCTTCTTACCTTCATGTAATTTGTGTATACGTAGTTCGAACTAAATAGCAGTGCGGCATGGTTAAACAACATAGTTGTTTTCCTAGCACTTCTATTTAATACGAACAATGTATGCACAGAATGATAGCCCTTTTTTCTAAACAAATATTGATTAGAAAAATATAAAATGAATTTGACAGGAAACACGGTTCATGTGAATTTGATGAAAACCCTTTCATAATAATTAGCATTTTTCTTGTTTTCCTTATTATAGTCAAATTAGGAAGAAAAAGAACTTCTAGGCTATAATAATCAACCAAAATAAATGAGTACAAAATACAAACAATAAGTTTTATCATGGAAACAATTAGTTAAACATTTTTCTATCCTTTTTACATGAAACATAATGTGAGGAACTGATGAGTAATTATGTGTATCTCAAACTCTGTTCACTGGTAACAGAGGAGGACTCTGTTCGGAGCAGAACACAGCAAGAAGAAATGCAGGACACTACTAGCACAGAGGATTTGGAGAAAAATGAAGCACCATTTTCAGATTCCCCTCGTGCAGATGAACTTGCCAAGTCTACGCAGATGAAAAGGGAAAATGGTAAAGAGAGAACACTTTCTGGCCGTGTCATCAATTGCCAAGGGAAGAATCTGAGGATAAACATTCCTTTGACAACGCCATCTCGAACCTTCTCAGCCATAAGCTACCTTCTCAGGGAAGATTTGTTTAACCAGTCTTCAAGGAAATGTGGTCCAGAAGGTGCCAACATTCACCTAAACAAAACCAATATGCACCGTGCTGAAAAGATGATCAAAGGAGGTTTCATTGAACTCTACAAAGGACTAGGCTATCTCAAAGTTTACAGGTAAAAATATAATCACAAATTTCTTTGGCCACATATAGACTTTTTTGTTTAATAAACTTAACCAATGTATAGAATTTAATATGTAAAATCTTATGCTTTCTCCACTGTATTAATTTTCAGGAACTTGAACATGCTTGCATTTATAAAGATTCTGAAGAAGTTTGATAAGGTAAGTGAATTAGAGGCTTCAAAGTTGACGTTAAAGATAGAGTTTCAATTATATGTGTATTAACAAAAGAACAAAACATTTTTATGTGGTTTTCAGGTCACTGCTAAACAAATTCTTCCCATCTATCTCAAAGTGGTTGAGAGTTCCTATTTCAATAGCTCAGACAAGGTAAATCTCAAGCACAAATAAAAACTGCTGCCTGCTAAAATATCTAGTTTCCATCAAGTCAAACTGTGATGAAATATGTGTATGATACCATATCAAATCATGTTAAGAGTTTGGCCCCCAGTTATACTTGCACCTGAAGGCTCCGACAATCGAAAGTGGCCAATAATCCTATGATTCATGTGTGCACCACTAAATGACCTTGACTCATGCAAATAAAAATTAGATATGGTTGTCTGTCACTTGCACAAGAGTTTCTTTAACTTTGTGATCCAGCTTTGCTTTGTTTGCTTATTAGTCTCAGAAATGACAGGTGATGAAGTTAGCCGACGAAGTTGAGGAACTGTTCATCAAAAATTTTGCCGAGGATAATCGAAGAAAGGCCATGAAGTACCTTAGACCAAGCCAACGCAAAGAATCACATGCTGTAACTTTCTTCATTGGTGAGTTACTTTTAGCCAAGTATTTGGTCTTTTTTATTTTCACTTTTTTATTTTGTCTTTTGGTTATCAATCATTTTGGTAGAGATCTTTAGGCTTGTTTGCTTTGTGACCATTAGTATCTAAAGAAACCACAATATGGAACCTTTTGGGGCACTAGGCTCACAAAAGGAATGGCAGTAACTGGTCCACTCTTTGGTGGATGGGAAGTACAGGTCCCATGCTACTCTATATCATATTTAAACCATATATAACCTTATGAAGAAAGAACTTAAAAGGCCTATCATAACCTATAGGAGAAGAATCACAATGGTTCTTTGGCAATGGTGCCTATGTGGGTTTCACCAACAAGTAACAAGATAACACCTCCCTTTAGTGCAATTATTCCATGTACCCTTTACTATTTATCCTGCTTGCAAGCTAAAACCAGGGGGAAAAAAAATGGTCAAATTTGAAGTTCCTTGTTCGTAATAATTCATTCTTGGTGAATTTAACTGGTGAATCCATACAAAATTGCCGAACATTTTTGCATAAATAATGCAGATTATATAGAAAGTTACTTCTAGCATAGCTGATTGTCTTTCAAACAAAATCAGGACTATTTACTGGTTGCTTCTTGGCTCTTGTTGCGGGATATGCTATAATGGCTCATGTGACTGGTTTGTACAGACCACATCAAAATTCAGTGTACATGGAAACTACCTACCCTGTACTTAGGTAAGTAAACCTGATTTTTATAGCGAAAGATTTCATTCAGATTTGCATAGTATTTTCACATCAATAAGTTGCTGTTATGTTTGTGCAGCATGTTCAGCCTTGTGTTCCTACACTTCTTTCTTTATGGTTGTAACATTCTTGCGTGGAGAAAAACTCGTATAAACTACAGCTTCATTTTTGAGCTGGCCCCTACCAAGGAACTCAAGTATAGAGATATATTCTTAATTTGCACAATGGCAATGAGTGCTGTGGTTGGAGTAATGTTTCTTCATTTGACTCTACTGACAAAAGGGTATTCTTTTGCCCAAGTTCAAGACATTCCCGGACTTCTTCTTCTGGTAAATATTTTTATTACATGTTACATTCACTTTTGCATATTTCTTGGCACTAGCCTATTGTCTAATACTTAGGTTAGCTCAGCTGAAAATTTAACTTTGTTACTACACGTGCAGGGCTTCTTACTAATACTAATATGCCCCTTCAACATTATATACCGGTCAAGCCGTTACCGTTTCCTTTGTGTGATAAGGAACATAAGTTTGTCGCCCCTTTACAAGGTAGTGTTTCCCACTATCATCATTGTAGCATCTGTCATCAGGCATAAAACACAGTACCACTAATTTTCCAAAAAGTAAAAAGAAATTTAATGAAAAAACTGAGCAAAAACAATTATTTTTGTGGACATAAACTTCACCGGCTTCTCTCTTGTCTTTTTAGGTTGTCATGCTGGATTTTTTCATGGCTGATCAACTTTGTAGTCAGGTAATAAATCTCTTTTTTCCTATCAATGAGTAGCTTATTCTAGGGGGAAAATAATGATTATTTAATAACTGTATCATTATTTTATAGGTGCCAATGCTCAGGAGCCTTGAGTACGTGGCATGTTACTATATAACTGGTAGCTACAAAACTCAGGACTATGGATATTGCATGAGGACAAAGCACTATAGAGATCTAGCTTATGCAGTGTCATTTCTACCCTATTATTGGAGGGCTATGCAGGTAAAATATTGAGTAAATTACAATGACACTTATGAGGTTTCGTTAAATTCTCCCTAATACCCCTCGCTCATTTATTCTTGCACTAATTTTCCTCAATTGTTTGAAATAAACTATATTGACACCCCATATACATTGTCCCCAAGAAACAAATTATAACTTGTACCCCTGTAAAGGAGGTCGCCGTAAATATTAAAATAAATAGGAGAGTTGTGTGCAATTTCAAGAAATCTCTGGGATGGTCAACATAATTTGGTCTAAAAATTTGCCTTTTCCTTCCCTTGAAGCATATTATCCAATTCAATGATTAAGAAATGGATAGAACTGATGCCTTAATTGATTTTGCAGTGTGCTAGGAGATGGTTTGATGAAGGGCAGACAAGCCACCTTGTGAATCTAGGCAAATATGTATCCGCAATGTTAGCAGCAGGTGCCAAAGTGGCTTATGAAAAAGATGGGAGTGTAGGATGGCTTTGTCTTCTTGTGATCATGTCAAGTGCAGCAACTGTATACCAATTGTACTGGGACTTTGTAAAAGATTGGGGTTTGCTTCAAATGAATTCCAAGAATCCATGGCTAAGGAATGAATTAATGCTTCACAGAAAGGCCATTTACTACTTGTCAATGGTACATATCAGGCCCCTCTCTCTCTCTCGTCACTAAGGAGCCTGTGTTGTGGGCCATTGGCATGCAATTGGTACCCAAAAGCTAGCTTCACTCATCAAAATTAGACAAATTAAATATCATAGTCTAAGCAAAGAGGACAGTAACCTTACTATTAGGTGTTCATGATAAAATGCGACAAAGTGGAGAATAAACATATTCTCAAAAGAAATGCTGATAAGGCCATTATACAAATTAAAGTTGAGATTCCAAATCTAGATCAAAAAAGGACAAAAAAAAAAAATAACAACAGAGGATTATATTTCGCCTAGTACTAAAAGCACACATTATAGAAGCAAATTATTATTTCTGTTCAGATTTACAAATATGGGCCCTCCACTTTTAGACCTTGACCAAGAAAAACTTTGGCAATTTATGCAGGGATTAAATCTTATTCTGAGGCTAGCTTGGTTGCAAACTGTCCTTCATTCAAGTTTTGAAAACGTTGATTATCGAGTAACATGCTTATTTTTAGCATCTCTTGAAGTTATTAGACGAGGGCTATGGAATTTCTTCAGGTAAATGAGTTAACGTGCATTTATTCTCACTCATGACACATCATACAAGCATAATTTTTTTTAAGAGTTAAATTTTTGTGCATAGATAGTGTAAAGAGTTTTTACACTATCAATCAATCAGAAATCATCCTATAAATAACTTTTAAAGTAATTAATGTAAAAGTAAAAAAAATTACCATACATGACAATTTCTAATGGGTTGATGGTATAAAGTGCATGCACTATTTTCTCTTGTTTTAATCAATAACGCAAAGTTTACATACAAATCTACAATAAATAATATTTTATTGGTGCAGATTGGAGAATGAGCATCTCAATAATGCTGGCAAGTTTAGAGCAGTGGAGATAGTACCACTTCCTTTTCATGAAGTGGAAGAAGAAGACTAGTAATAAAGTCATTGGGTGATTTATTCGAGGGTAGGGGATGCTTCCAGACAAATATTTGAAGGAGCAGATTTGTTGTCTTTATTCAAGTTGATGTATTCTTGATCAACTTGATTATTTAATTTAGATGATTTGCCAGATATCATCCTCAATTCTATACACAATTTTTCATTAACAAGAAATAGAAAAGTAATGACAAGGTGCGGTTCCACTGTTTGTCATGGATCCCTTATTATCCCACATTATGTAAAATTTACAATTAGAGAGAGGGAAAAGCGAAAAAGCGCGCTCTTCAATAAAATTGTTAAGATCTAAAGTGAATCGGGAACATTGGTCGAATTATTCATTAAAATAACTTGGCCAATCCTCTTTTTTTAAGCTAGTTTTTGGATTAAGTTAATCATTCTTCCCTTCCTAAGTTAATGTCAAGTTCTAATAGTCTAATAAAAATATTCAACTCGAAAAGCAATGATAATTCAATATAATTTTCTGAAAATAACTTTGTAAATATCCATACAATAAAAGAATGAGTTTAATTTTAATACATAGTTAGTATAAAAAATTGTATGTTGTCAACCAATTAGAAATTAATTTAAACATGACTTTTAAAATAATTATTATAAAAATTAATAATTTTCAATTATATATCAATCTATGATTAAATTCAAGTGCAAGTGTATTCCACTTAAATTCTAAAAGAATACCTACGATTGAAGTGTTGATTTGTTTATTAATATTTACTACAAGTAGATGAAGATAGAGCAACTAGCTATTTCAACCAATTAAGCATCAATTTCTCAAAATGGTTCATACAAGAGGCATTGCATCGAGACAACCAATATTGGAAACACTACCGCAACTGTTTACGACCCAAGAGGTATTAACTCTAGTCCTTCCTCGGAACCCAACCCTTGTTGGTTCAATGTTGTAAGGGTGCTCTCTGTTTAATAGGGTCCGAACAATTGGGAACAGATCTTTACCTCGTTCAAGTGGTCTGAAATATTTTACAGGAAGGCTGAAAAATTATAATAATTATCCGATGTAGCATATCATTTTGTTATATAACAATACTTCAATGTTGTCATCATGGCTTCAGTCAAGTCATCCACAATGTTATCATGAACCCACCAAAGTTATCATGCGATGAAGGGTTTCTCCATTCTGTACTTTTAAGTGGATTTTGAATTAAATCAATCCAATCTAAATTGAAATGGGAATCAATCTATCTATACTTTACATTTTATCTATTTATCTATCCATTGTTCGATATGTATATTTAACGATCAAACAAAATTACCATAAAAAATGAGAAAATAGGCTATACACTGACGATATAAAATAATTTTACAATGTCATCCAATCACAACCCACCATGTATGGTAAGCTTATTGACTTTGACAATAACTATCCTAAAAATCACACTAAAGTTTATTTTCAATTGGTTGATAGTGTAAAAAATTTTACATTGACAGTGTATAGCAATTAAACTCATAAAAAATATAGTAAGAAGATCCTTAGTTGACCAATGCCTTCTTGATAGGACTCTGCCTTAATGACTAACCTTGGAAACTAAACATGTTACCTGGCTTGGAAGGATTTGGATAAAAAAAACACATAAAGTATTCATATTGATAAATCTATAATTGATGTAGATTTATAATGTATTTTAGATCTTTAGTTTAGAAAATATAGCTTCTTATGCATATATTTTAAAGCATTGTTACATATTTTTAGTATCTATACTATATAAAATTAAAGGTAACACAAATTGCAAGTTTTTACATGTCTCATACTCTCACTTTACTACACAAATATGTACTTGAGAGATTTAAGGAATAAATTTTCAATTTATATAGCAAAAAGAATAAATTAACCTGAAACACAGTTTTTGTGGCCCACATTTAAGTGACCCATCTTTTAGTGGCCCGTTTTTGTTTACAAAAAAAAATTAAATAGTTACATATACTAATACTTAGTGGCAAACGTGAGAGATGCTTCCAAAAAAGACAAAATTTTACCCTATTTTACAAAGTTGAAACTGTCAAAATGGAAAACAAAAATGCAAGTTTTGTAAAAGAGTGTTAGTTGTGAATAGTGTGCAAACCTCCATGGTAGGTGCAAAAGAGAGAGGTTTGTGTAGGTTCTTTGATTAGGGCAAAATGCAACACAAAAGGTCTTTTAATGGGGCATGAAAACTTACAAATTTTGCCAATTGAAGGAAAAAGAAGACATCGATCAGATTGGGAAAACCCTCTTTCCCTCAGATCTACAGCATGAGCCATACAAACATGATTTATAGAGTGTCTTTGATTTCAAAAATACATGGTAAGTTTATTTTCATATTTGAATTTTGAATTTGAACTAGATTTGTATTATATTTTCTTTTTATTCTAAAAGCAAAAGTACAAGAACCCCAATCTATAGCTAGCGTGTTCTGATTAAATGGAATTATATTTCTTCCCGTACTTGTGCGAATCTTTTGAAAGAGAAGGGAACACACAAGAAGGGGGTTGAATTGTGTGTTATTTTAATTTTTAAAAAAAAAATTCACAAATATGTAACAGCGATAAGAGATATTACACAAATAAAAGCACGTGTAAGGATAAAGGAAAGAGAAGCACACTTAGAAATTTATACTCGTTCACTCAACTTGAGCTATGTCCAGTACCTTCTTTCAGAAGGATTTCTACTAACCAACCTCTTGGTTACAAACAAGTATTATATCTGCCTCTTCAGGCCTTACAAGAGTGGTCAACTTGAGATCACTTAGAAACTAAGTATTCTTTAGTCAAGAAGCCTCTCCAGGCTTTCACAACACAGATAAAGTTGTTTTAAAAAAAAAACCAACTCACAGTATGAGGATATGAAAGTTTAAGTACAATTACAAAATCTTTGCAATGCAAAAAAGACGAAAATTATTGTATTGTAAGATCGTCCAACAAGTTGAAGGAGTTTTTCCTTTTCAAAGGAGAATTTATTCTCTTCTCTTTTTTTTTTAGGACTTGATTTTTATGGCCTTTAAGAAGATAGCCGTTGAGATATTTTTAGCTTAAATCTTCAAGAACACGTTCTAATGCTTGTCATGCATGGTTGCGCATGTTTCAGGTTTGTAGAAGAAAAAGAAAGCAACTTTTGTTTTGTACCAAAGTAGGAGGTGTAGTTCTACATTTCAGAGTTGTTTTTTCATAACATTCCTTATTCCGGTTTGACAACTTGATAGGTTGACTTACTTTTCTGCATAGTTATACTTATACACAAAAATATCCTGCTTTTCATTAAATGCCGATATATTTAAACGTTAGATCATATTAAAAGGAATAAAACATTAGTTTTAATGTGTACAAGAATAAGCAAGGTAAAACATTTTAAACTTAGTCATATTTTGAGATATCTCAGATAAGGCATATGGACGAGTTTCGCAAAAGAGCGCTTTGGACGCTTATGTTTTCTAAATCAATTTGGATGCTTGGTTTATAGTGGCGCGTTGGACGCCAGATTTTCATACAACATATTGGACGCACCAAAAACTTTTCGCTATATAACGAGACTTAAATGGCTGATCAAAAAGGAATAGTTAGAAACTCTAAAATTTAATAACTTTTGTTATCTTCAAAACTTTGAGGGATTAGACGCTTCATATGTCTTTGATTCCAACAATCTCCCCTTTTTGATGATGACAAACCTTATTAAATTTTTGAGCTTATAATTAGAGATATATCACAAAAAACATAATATGAGATCAAAAAGGTTCTCAAGCATACTCCTCTTGAGTCTAATATTTATATCAAAGCAAAAAACAAAACATATTAGAAACTCAGAGAATATGTAAATGTAAGCACAGAGATTCAAAACAGATATGTATATTTGTGATATGTATGCTTGCATGAAAAACAAAAAAAAAAAACTATTGTTAATCAATATAGTCAATAGACAATGGTTTGAAGCAAGAAACTCAAAAAAAAAAAAAATCCTTCCAATCTTCCCCTTTTGACATCAGCAAAAAGAGGTAGAGATTTAGCCATCATAGTCACGGCGGTTAGGAGGGGGTGGTGGAGGATATAGTTGAGGAATGCGAAGGATCTCTTGTTGATTCTAAAGGATTTGCTGTAATAAAGTTATGATGGGTTGAAGTTGTGCTGTGACATAGGTTTGAACGGCAAGATCAACATGAGGTACTAGTGGAAGGATGATGACAGTAGTGGGAATGTTGACAAAGGCTTGTGAACCAGGGGTTGGTGGAGGTGGAGATATTGGTGATAGAGGTTGAGATGGAGTATGAGGGGTTTTTTCAAAAGGAGGAGGTGGTGCTTTTAAAAATTTAAAGTCAAGGACATGTATCTGATATGGATGAGGATGCTTATATTTGGAAAAGACGAACTCCCAAGGGAAAGGTGGTTTCATATATTTTATATTGGTTGGGGCATCTACTATAGTATAGATGATGGATGTTTCAGGTCCAAGGAGTGGACGAAGGCCAATTGACGCACAAAGGCAGCAGAAGTATCAGAAAAGTGAAATACACGAGCCAGATGTTGCGTGCATTTACTATTATTTAGTTTTGGAGTATCTGCTTTGTCTTGCTTAGTTAGTCCACTACTGGATGTTTGTTGCTCACAAGTCCATATATATTGATGCCAAAAACGTTCAACATCATCAGCATCCATGTCTTGTACCAATCTACGAGACATATACCATTCTAAGGTAATTTGATCATGCTATTGGAACTTAACCTTGGATGGTTGAGGTAGAAAATGGGGCTTAGTTGGCAATTTCACTTTTTTCTTATTTACATCCAAGGTAGGCATCCTTGGACAAATCCTGTCTGGCTAGATATGAACAGTTGTGCTTTGTGAAACATGTTATGTCAAAGGAATGAACAATTGACACTTTAACTCAGCAAAACTCTTTATGGTTGCACAATACATCTGTTCGTAAGGTGTTAGAAAGAATCCAGCTTCTGTTGAGTCCAAAAGCCAAAACTTCAATTTAGCTAGCCTGATGTGAACAATTTGTTCTGTCATGCCCCTTTGTTTCTTCTTTTTGGCAATCTCAAGATCATCCAATAGAGGTACTTTCTGTTGAAGTACTCTGGGATGATGTGCATCAAAGCACCAAGCATCAAAGATTTTAAGATATCGCCTTCTAATAAAACACTTCAACGAAAGGCTTACAATGGCGTTTGCAGGCAATGCTAAGTACTCCTTGGATGGCTAATGTATGTAGTCATGCACAAAAGGATTGAGGTTAACAGGAGAGTATTCAAAACCATATTCTGGTTTAGGGTAAGGTTATGGACACATAATAATGGTATTATTGTCCACAAGATTTTGTTTATTTCTTTTCTCAAATTGAACTTTCCATTTCTTATTTTTGATGGCCCAGTTCTCTGCTTGTCTAGCATAAGTAGAAGATACATCCAAGTTAATGCCTATTTTTGGTCTTGTAATGGAAATTGGTATTGGCTTTAGCTTACACCATTCTTCATAGGGAATCTTTTCTCTTTTTGGTAGATTAACAAGGAGGTATAATTTGACCAAGCCAGGGGTGCGAGTGTTACACACATATCCTTCATCACTAGGTAGAATCATGTCTAGTTCAAGTACAGAGAAGGTTGGGGTATACCATGAAGGGTAATCAGAGGGTAAAGGTTCATAAGTAATGGGTTATCTAGAACTGTGTAGAAATTATTTTCCATCAAAGTCCAATACTGGGGTACCACGAGCAATTGTTTTCGGTTGGGGATGAGAAATTGCGATTTGGTTGTGTTTGGGTTTGTATTTGGGTTTGTGTTTGGTCAGGTTATGGCTCAACAGGCTCAACAAGTATAGATTCAACAAATTCACCCTCAGAAATAGTTACAATGTCATCAGCAAAGTTTGGAGTAGATAGCTTACTTCTTTTACTCCTTTCAAAAGTGGTCTTGACTCTAGGTGTCCTCTTCCTTAAAGCTACAGTGTCAACAGGACTTCACCAGAATGAGTAGCAGGAACTGCAACTATTTCAACCTTATGTTTCTTTAGCCTGGTTACAATTACTTTATCATCTTCATCATTAGATTCTTGCTATAACCTGAGTTTTCTCTTAGTAGGCTATATAGTAGAGGGAACAATAGTAGAAAGCACAACTTTTAATGTCTATTCTTGCTATGTTTGGGATCTTATTACTTTGGACGCTACAGGTTGTTTGGACGACCTACTTCTAGAAAGTTGTCATCTAGACGAAGCAACTTTGGAAGTTGCTAGTTTTGATACAAATATAGGTTGCAAATAATGCTTCATCTTCTAGTGGTTCTTCTATTTGTCCCACTAGTTCCTTTTCAGGTTGTTGAATTTGTTCTACAGGTTCTTCCTTTGTTACGTTACAAGGCTTTGGTGCCCTTTCAATGGGCTTCAAAATGAACCCAACTTTCATTTGGCTTATGTTGTTTCGTCCAAAGGCAGTTGGGTAAACCTGAGACCACCACCCAACTGTTTGATTTGA
The DNA here is from genome assembly GCA_004329165.1 of Spatholobus suberectus. Lineage (NCBI taxonomy): Eukaryota > Viridiplantae > Streptophyta > Magnoliopsida > Fabales > Fabaceae > Spatholobus > Spatholobus suberectus. Next base: position 56,973,558 of record CM014730.1, read on the forward strand.
GCTTGCTCAGCACCTAAAAAATTGAAGAACTCATGATATACATGCTGCAACCAGAAAATCCTATTCAACAAGCCTGAGTATGTGATTTGGTAAATCACATCTTTTCGTTTCATGGTTTGGAAAATGTTGCTTGGTATGAGGTGAGGAAGATTGAATTGTTGCCTTGTAATCATATGGAAAAGAGCAAAGCAATGCAGGAACGTTGTCTTTAAATCCTGCCTTATAAAGAATGCCCTTATTCAGAAACTGCTAAAAAACTTTCCTTTCTTTTGTCAGTTTGTTGTATTCAACGCTTCCTTCAGCTTCTAGTCCCATGAGAGCAACATCTACCGGGTCATGGCTACCATAGTTATTTTCCCATCCATTTTTTATACAGGAGCCAGCGCGTTCACACGCAATAGCTTGTGCAATGCTCCTAAGATCATTAGTTACTTTTACTTCTAGCATAGTGCCAACTACACTATTACATATGAACTCAGCAATTCTCTAGAAACGTCTGATGAGTTCTGGGTAGATTATCTCATTTAAGCAGAAGTAGTTGAGAATCCAGCACCAGATGAGATTATTTTTCACATTCACACCCATCTCGTCGAGGACGTCAATGTAGAACATGTTCTCTATGAGAACGATTGCTTCACCTTGATAAGAGCTTTCCACTCTTGCAACTACTTTCATAGAAGTATCTGCCTTTCGACAACCATGGCTGATAGGTTAATGAAGGAGAGTTTAGGGTTTAAATGTTTGAGGATTTTGAAAGGCGAAGGAGGAGAGAGATATCAGAGAGAGCCAAGGTCCAGTTTTTGTAGAAAGAGCGAGATAAGAATTTTGAGTGTTAAGGAAGTAACTAAATGGTTTTGTGTTTTTGGCAATATTTGAATTTTGAAGAGAGAGAAAGTGTGTAATAAATGTGGGTTCAGATAAAAGACGTGTGCAATTTTAAATGTCAGATGTGAGTCAGATAAGGAATAAAGTATTTATTTCAAATCATTGTCAGTAAAAGTATGATTATACATAGATAATAATATCAATGCTTTATGAACGTTTACTATTCATTCTAATGGACACATGCATAATGGATGGTGTCATGAGAATGGATGCTACATTCCATTAGATGGTCAATATTCTAAATGAATACACATGAAATTATTCATTTCTTTATAAATTCCATACCAAGACATTCTCGTATATGAACGAGTTTATCTTTAGGAAGAGGTTTTGTAAATATGTCTACTAGTTAATTTTCAATGTTAATGAACTGAATATCAATAACCTTTTTCTAAACATAATCTCTTATAAAGTGATGTTTAATTTCAATATGTTTGGCTTTAGAATGCAATATGGGATTTTTGGAAAGATTTATGGCAATAGTATTGTCACAAAGAATAGGAATTTTACTCTCATAGATACTATAGTCTTCTAGTGGATGTTTAATCTACAAAAGTTGTGAGCAATAACATGCTGCTGATATGTATTCTGCTTCTACTGTGGATAAGGCAATTGTTCCTTGCCTTTTGCTAATCCATGAAACAAAATTGCCTCCAACGAGGTGGCATCCTCCATTAGTACTTTTTCGTTCTATTTTGTCTCTAGCATAGTTAGCGTCACAAAATCTAACTAACCTATACACTTTACTTGGCTTAAAGCATAGACCAAGGTTAGTAGTTCCTTTTAAGTATCTAAATATTCTTTTAACAATAGTAAGATAAATTTCTCTTGGATCAGATTGAAAACAATACATAGACACGCGTTGAACATAATATCTAGTCTAGACGTAGTGAGATATAATAGAGATCCAAGTACTGAAAATGGATGCATAGAAGTGCTCATTTCTTTGACATCATTCATCTTGAATTTCTTGAGTAATTCTTTAGCATATTTAGTTTGGTGTATGTATATGCCACTACTTGTTTGTTTTATTTGCAATCCCCAAAAAACTTTAATTTTCCTATCATACTCATTTCAAACTTTATCATCATAAGCTTCGAAAAATCTCTACATAGAGCTTCATTAGTAGCACCAAATATGATATCGTCCACATATATTTGTACAATGATAAAATGTGAGTTTATGTTTTTACGAAATAGAGTAGTCTTTACTTTTTCCCTTGTGAAACCATTTTCCAAAAGAAAAGAACTTAGTTTCTTATACCAAGTCCTAGGAGCTTGTTTGAATCCATATAAAGCCTTTTTGAGTTTAAAAACATGTTTAGAAAAAGTATCACTCTCAAAATTAGGAGGTTGTTTCACATAAACTTCTTCATTTATTATACCATTTAGGAAGGCACTTTTTACATCCATTTGATAGAGCTTCATATTACTATGTGCAGCAAATGAAAGTAAAATGCAAATGGCTTCTAATCAAGCTACAAAGTCTATAACTTCTTGTTGTGAGTAACCTTGAGCTACAAGTCTAGCTTTGTTTCTCACTACTTTACCTACCTCGTCCAACTTGTTTATGAATACCTACTTTGTTCCTATCACTGACTTGTCTCTGGGTAGAGGGACCAACTTCCAAACATCATTTTTCTCGAATTGATTTAGCTCTTCTTGCATTGCCTTAATTCATCCTTCGTCCAACAAGGCTTTGTCTACCATCTTTGGTTCCATTTAAGAAATCAAAGCGGTATGAGCTTGCTCCTTAAAGGTTGATCTAGTTCCAACATGATCATGTACTTCTCCCAAGATTTAATCTTTTAGATGATAATTCTTAATCTGCCAATTTCGTTTAATGGGTTTTCTTGGTTCATCCTTTAATTAGTCATCCAGAGGTATTTTGGATGCTAGTTCTTTATGATCATCCAATCTCATATCTGTGAAAGATTCATCTAGCTCTTATAGTTCTCTATTAGGCTCATTGTCATTAAATCTTACATGAATGGCTTCTTCAACTATTAAGGTTCTAGAGTTATAAACTCTATATGCTTTGGACATTTCAAAATAGTCTAACAATATTCTAATGTCACACTTAGAATCAAATTTTCTAAGATTATCCTTAGTGTTCAAAATGAAACATTGACATCCAAAGGGATGAAAATATGATATATTGGGTTTTTGTCATTTCCATAATTCGCAAGGAGTTTTTTTTAGGATGGTCTAATATATATTCTGTTTTGTAAATAACATGCTATGTTTATAGCTTTAGCCTAGAAGTATTTAGGAGTTAAGTTATCATTTAACATGGTTCTAGCCATTTCTTACAATGATTTATTCTTTCTCTTCACCACACCATTTTGTTAGGGTGTATGAGATGCAGAAAAGTTGTGGAGAATTTTGTTTTCCTCATAAAACCTTTGAAAACTTTTGTTTTCAAACTTTCCTCCATAATCACTTTTTATTGAAGTTATGCAAACACCCTTTTCATATGAACTTTTTTACAGAATATAGAGAAGACTCTAAAGACTCATCTTTGTGTCCTAAGAACATAACTCATGTCCATCTAGTATAGTCGTCCACTAAAACTAATCCATAGCTCTTTCCACTGAGTGAGGCTATTCTAGTAGGTCCAAACAAAACAATATGTAATAACTCAAGAGGTCTAGGAGTGGAAACAATGTTTTTTGAATCAAAAGAATTTTTAACTTGTTTCCCTTTCTGATATGCATCACAGAGAATATCAAATTTAAACATTTCGAAGACCTCTCATGAGGTTATGCTTATTCAGCTTTGAGATTAATCTCAAGCTTTCATGTCCAAGTTTCTTATGCCAAATCCATTTATACTCTTTGATGGACACTAGGCATGATAGTTAACCCATTGGCAATATCAATCGTACAAGTAGACAGTGATGAATATGAGTATCGTTTCCCAAGGGACTTGTTTAATACTAGGTGTTTAAGCAGTTTGTTGTCATATAGAAAGGTATTATAGTGAGAAAATCAAAGGTTTGTTTAATGAGAAATTTTGACAAACACTTAGAACGCAGGTATAAAACATAACACAATGATTAAAAACATTGGGGTTTGACTATACTAAACCATCCTTTCATGTATTCAAAGGTCATTTACTGAGTCTATGATTCATTCATTACCATAAACCATATAAATATCCAATCCCTAATCCCTTAGTGGAATAGATCTAAGTCAATTAGTTAAACTACCAATTCCTTAATTAGCTCAGCTAACTAACTTGCTTTAAGAACAGAGGTTAAGAAATGGCTAATGACTTATGTTCTATTCCTAGATATACGATTCATTAGGTGTTTACTTTAGATCTGTGTAACAAATATGTTTTCCAACAAATCCAAACACTAAGATTAGATTATGGAAGATCAGATCATAACAAGCATTAAGAGCAGAAGTGAAACACAAATGAATGAAACATAAACACTCAATAAATAAGTTAAGGAGTATACATGAAAGTGGGTTCAGTTACATCAAACCCTAACTAGGGTAAATCTAGCTAGTCATGATGAAGAGGAGCAGCCAAAAGAAGGTGAAGAAAATAGATCGAAGATCCATGGAGTGCTTCCCAGCTAGATCCAAGTCTCTAGGTGTCAAGAGTAAAAAAGAGATCCAAAATGTTAAGAGAGAGTTTCCCCATCTCCCTTGTTCGTATATTCTTCAATACCCTAATGCCACTTCGCAAAGTCATTAAATGAGCTGGCTTCTTTTGCTAAGTGAAGGTAACTCGCTTAGCGAATTTCCAAATTTTGTTGCTTCAGGGCATCACTTTCACTCGGCGAACAATGCTCTCGCTGAGCGAATCCTTTAACTACAAATTCTCCATTCCTCTGGAGCTCACAAATTCACTAAGCCAAAGTCATGCTCGCTCAACGATCTCTTCTAGATAAAACTCTTTTGACAACTTCAATTGTATTCCTTCAAATCCTACAAAAAATGAGAAAAGATCAATAGTAAAATGTTCAAATCCAAAGCGTCCAACTACTGATCTAATTTATTTATATTTAGTTAATACTGGGGTCAATTAAAGCCTTAAGTAAAGGAAAAAGAGTTTCCAGTGCATAAGTACAAATCTAAAAAGTATGTAAAGTGTCATTTATCAAACTTCCCCAAACTTGCAACCTTGCTTGTCCCCAAGCACAAGTATACCCAGAATTATGTACCTTATCACACAAGCAAGGATTGGAATTGATTTCTACCAACAAAAAAAGGGTATACTTTTACATGACTCTTAACCGAACTATATACAAACCACACAGCATGCTAGTCATATACTATGGTGCCCATAGAAGAAATGACAGATGAATTACAAAGCAACTAGATCAACGGGATTAATGGAAGTGGCACTATATTCCTGAAAAACAAGAGATACTTATGCCCTCACAGGGTATGTATTTCACTCAAGCACACAAATGTATCAAGGTAAGTGTATCACTCCATCACACCATTGAGAGCATACAATTCAACTTTGATTTTCATCTCAGAAACAATCGTAATAAGCACATGCATAAATCACAAGGATTTTATACCAGTTGTAACATGGTTGGGTACAAGGAAAATTGAATTTTTCTGGATAATCAAAGTTACTTCTAAGGGAAGAAGAGAACAAACAATTAATACCAAGTTCACTAACCTTTCTTTTATCCCTTTTTCCTAAACCTTTTAGATTAGCCCATTTTGAGCTCGAGTAACAACATTAAGGTGATCAAAGGTTTGTTCCTCAAAATTTTGTTTTTTGAATGAAACAATATGATACATTATAAAGCACACTTTTCCCAATTCCCCAAAGCGACAATTCCTTTTTCCCCCAAACATAAATGAAAAACCAACCCAAATTATTTGCTCTCCTGTTCCTGAGATGTGGAAGGTAGATTTTGTTAAGACAAAGGACAAATTTATAACCCTCAAATGTTTTGATAATAACAAACAATTAAAAAAAAAAGAGTTGTTCAAACAATCGTCTAGTTACTCAAATATCTTATGCTAGCTATCGTCTAATTTTTTTGCTCATGTATCGTCTTTAATCGTGTTTCAAAGTTTTTAGTAGTTAACTTCTCTCAGACGATGTTCTAACGATCTGCACACTAGTCAGCTATATGAGCATAAACAATCTCGAAATACATGAAGTCTACGCGCCTAATCTCGAGGGAAAGTTTACTTTACGCATAAAAGAAGGAATATACGTGCGGATGTCAAAACGAAAAGCAGATATGTCCACTATTACAAGATAGAGTACGAGAATGGTAAAGATAAGCAGACTGCGTTATCTTATGAATATGACAAGTTGGTGAAAGGCATTAAATGCTCCAACAACTCTTTCCATCAGACAAAGGGTGTCTCCCTTCAACACTCACAACAGATACTTTTTTAGAGAAGCCTATAAATAGAAAAAGATACCTCAATTTTACAGTTAGTCAGTTGGTTCGTTGTTTTCAAATCTCTATCTATCAAGCTCTGATATTGTGACAATCATAAAACTCAGTTTGTAAAACTTTATTTGTTCTTCATTGTATATTCGTCTGTTGGAAGTTAAACCCAGTGAAGTAACTCATGGTCAACCTTTTTTTTTAAGAAATTGGTAGAAGTCTGAAGAGGCTTTGTTTTAAAGAATACTTAGGATATTGCTTGGAGAGGCAAGTAAAAGACTACTTGGGTTGAGCCTGAAGAGGCTTGTTAAAAGAATACTTGTAACTTGGATTAGTTAGTGAAACTTGATTGTTGCCAAGAACTGGACGTAGTCTCTAGAGTGAGACGAACCAATATAATTCCTGTGTGTATTCCTGATTCATTTTTCTGCATCTGTCTTCTTTTCAAAATGCTTTCGAAAAAGTTTTTCTTTTCTTTATTCCTTCAAACGATACGTCGTTGAAAAAGGTTTTGCAAAAATTTGCTATAACACAATTCAACCCCCTTTCTTGTGTTATCTTTGTATCCTACAGTTTGGTATCAAAGCTTTGCCTCTAAGGGTTGATCATCTTAACAAGTGTTAGAGGAAAAGATTTGCATGGAAAACCCTGAAGGACAATACATTCCTAAAGGAGCTTCATTGTCAAGGCCTCTAGCCTTTAATGGAGAAGATTATACATACTGGAGAGATAGAATGGAAATGTACATCAAGTCCATTCATTATAGCATCTGGAGAATCATAACGCATGGAGATCTTGTTGTAACCAAGCCCGAAAATGAATACAATCAAGATGACTACAACATGCTACAGCAAAATACAAAGGCTAAGTATATTATAACTTGTGCCTTATCCAAAACTGAGTATAACAAATTTTGCAGCTACAGAACTGCAAAGGAAATGTGGGATGCTATACACATAACACATGAAGACACAGAAGATGTTTGTCTCAGAAGAGCAGCAACTTTTCAAAGACACTATGAGATGTTCACCATGAAAGAGACGGAAACCATTGATGAAATGTTTGGAAGATTTCAAACAATTCTAAATAGACTTCAAAGTCTTGGTGTTGAGTTCTCCAAGGCCCATAACAATCTCAAAATCTTGGATAGTCTTCCTAAAGTGTGGGAACCCAAGGCTACAGCCATAGCTAAAGTAAGGGACATGAAGACTTTAACTCTAGATGAGTTACTGGGAGCTCTAAGAGTTCATGGAGTTCATCATTTTAAAAGAGATAAAATCAAAAATAATGACTTCATTGCTCTAAAGAGTGGAGAAACGAGTCAGAGAATAGATGAAAGCTAGGAACAAAGCCCCGAAAGTTCAGTCCAATGATTCTAAGAGCTTAGACGAAAGCTCTAGTTGCTCCACTAACAATGAGATATCTCTCATAACCAAGAAATTCAAAAAGATGCTAAAAAAGAAAGGGAGATTCAAACAATCCTCTAGAAAGAAGGACAATAGATACAAGAAGCCTTTTCAAAAAGAAAACAACGAAATTATCTATTTTGAGTGCAAGAAGCCTAGACATATAAAGGTTGAATGCCCCAAATTAAAAAGAGGATGGAATTCTAAGAAAAGGAATAAGAGAAAAAATCTTCTAGCCACTTGGGAAGATCTGGATAGTAGCAGTAGTAGTTCAAACGATGAAAAGGCTAATATCTGTTTCATGGCAAACACTAAGGAAGTAATATCTGAGGTACACTTTATCTCTAAAAATTCTTTGCATTCGTCTAATAGTTGTGAATCTGAGTCTGATGATGAAAAAGATATGTCATATGACACTCCTTCTTACCAATTCTCACATGATTGCTCTTGAGTATAAAAAATATCAAGAAAAATATCAAGAAGTTGTCTTAGAAAACGAAATACTCAAGAAAGATCTAAAGAGAATGTATGAAAGTCAAGTCTCAAATCCTAAGAAGATAATGCTTTTTTCTGAAGTCGACAGACTAAAGAAAGAGGTCATTAGTCTGAAACATGATTTGGCTAAATTTGTGGATGGATCTTCAAAACTCCAATTAATCTTAAAACATAGAAGACCTCCATCTGACAAATCTGGCATAGACTAAAGAAAGAGGTCATTAGTCTGAAACATGATTTGGCCAAATTTGTGGATGGATCTTCAAAACTCCAATTAATCTTAAAACATAGAAGACCTCCATCTGACAAATCTGGCATAGATTTTATAGAAGATAAAAATCCTAAACCATTATCTTCTAAATCTTATTCAACCTTTTGTAGCTTTTATGGTAAATCTGGACACTTATCTCAAAGATGTCAACACAAAAGGAAGCAAAGGTCAAATAAGACCTTTAGGACTAACACAAAAGGATCCAAAAGTTTTTGGGTACTAAAATCTCAAATAATTCCTATTGCAGATATCCTTAATAAGAAAAAAGAGAGATTCATTCTAGTACCTGGACAGTGGATGCTCACGTCACATGACGGGAGAAAAGTCTATGTTCCTAGACCTTCAACCACATGACGAAACGGTCTCCTTTGGAGGAAATGGGAAAGGAAAAATCATTAGTATAGGTAAAGTTGGTAAGCCTCCTCTCCCATTTATAGTTAATGTTTTATGTGTTGAAGGACTAAAGTACAACCTACTTAGCATAAGTCAATTTTGTGACAGTGGGTTTATTGTCTCTTTTAACAAGAAATCATGCATAGTCAAAAGAAATGACGAATCTATTCTTTTTACTACAAAAAGACATAACAAGTTGTACAAGATTGAGTTTGAGGATATGAACAAACAAAATGTTACTTGCTTAATGACCAAAGAAGATGAAAAATGGTTTTGGCATAAAAAGCTTGGGCATATCAATCTGAAACACATTTCAAAACTATATAAAAAGAGTTTAGTGACAGGATTGCCTGAGATTTCTTGGAAAACTCATCTTCTTTGCGAAGCATGTCAAAAAGGAAAACAAATTAAAACTTCTTTTAAATCCAAAGATGTTGTTTCCATTTCCAGACCATTAGAACTGTTGTATATGGATTTGTTTGGACCTACAAAGACTCTTACTCTTGGCAGAAAAAAGTATGGTTTTGTTATTATTGATGACTATTCTAGATACACATGGGTTTACTTCCTAATTCACAAGCACGAGTCTTTCAATGTGTTTGAAATATTTTGTAAACGAGTTCAAAATAAAAAAGGGTTTTGCATTACTGCAATTAGAAGTGACCATAGAACTAAATTTGATAACGTTGAGTTCAAATTCTTTTGTGAAAAGAATGAAATTTTCCACAAATTCTCCTCACTGAGAACACCTTAACAAAATGGGGTAGTTGAAAGGAAAAATAGAACTCTACAAGAGATGGCTAGAACCATGCTCTATGAAAATTCAATTCTTAAGTACTTCAAGGCAGAAGCTATAAACACAGCGTGCTATGTTCAAAATAGAATATTAATAAAACCATTAATCAATAAGACTCCTTATGAATTATGGAGAGGTAGAAGGCCCAACATTTCATACTTTCATCCTTTTAGATGTGAGTGTTACATACTCAACACTAGAGGACAATTGGAAAATTTTGACTTTAAGGTTGATAAAGGAATCTTTTTAGGATATTCTGATACATCAAAAGCATTTAGAATATTTAACTCTAGAACTTCTGTTGTAGCAGAATCCATTCATGTTAAATTCAATGATGCACTAACCCCTGATAGAAGACTATCAAATTTAGAAGAAGATCTTGCAGACTTACAGATAGGATCGTCTGATCCGATAAGAAGAGACGAAGCAAGAAAATCAGAAGATATCTCTCAACAACAGAAGACTGGTGATCAGACGAAAGAATCTCACAAGGATTGGAAGTTCGTTACCTATCATCCTCAAGATCAAATCATTGGAGAATGGACTAAAGGAGTAATGACAAGGTCATCATTGAAGAATCAAACGTCTTATGCTTTGGTCTCAGAAATCAAACCTAGGACGATCGAAGAAGCACTAACAGATGATGACTAGGTGATAGCTATGTAAGAAGAATTACATCAATTCACAAGAAATGATGTTTGGATCCTTATTCTTAAACCAGAACATAAGAGCATCATTAGAATAAGATGGGTATTTCGCAATAAACTCGATGAAAATGGAAAGGTAATAAGAAATAAAGCAAGATTAGTAGCTCAAGGTTACAACCAACAAGAAGGTATAGATTTCACTAAAACTTTTGCACCTGTTGCTAGATTAGAAACTATTAGAATTATGCTTGCTTTTGCCACTCATAAAAATATTAAGCTTTTTCAAATGGATGTTAAAAATGCCTTTTTAAATGATTTTATTGAGGAAGAAGTCTTTGTTAGACAACCTCCTGGTTTTGAGAATCCAATCCTCCCAGACCTGGTGTTTAAACTAAAAAAGGCTCTGTATGGTCTTAAACAAGCACCTCGTGCTTGGTATGACAGACTAAGTAGTTTTCTCATTTCAAATGGATTTATGAGAGGCAAAGTAGACACAACTCTATTTAGAAAAGAATCTAACAAAGATTTCATAATAGTTCAAATTTATGTAGATGACATAAATTTTGGAGCTACTAATGAAACTCTATGTAAGGATTTCTCAGATTTAATGTAGAGTGAATTTGAAATGAGCATGATGGGAGAATTGAAATTCTCTCTTGGCCTACAAGTTAAACAAGAGAAGGAAGGTATATACATTCATCAACAAAAATACATCAAAGAACTACTTAAGAAGTATAAGATGAATGAATCAAAAACTATTAGCACACCAATGCATCCGTCTGTTGTCATGACAAAGGATGAATCAAGTAAATCAGCAGACCAAACCGTCTACAGAGGTATGATTGGCTCACTTCTCTATTTAATTGCCAGTAGACCATATATCATGTATAGCGTCTGCCTATGTGCCAAATTTCAATCTGACCTTAGAAAGTTTCATCTAAAAGCCATTAAAAGGATTTTTAGATATCTTGTTGGTACCTCTAACCTAAGCTTATTCTATGAGAAAAATAAAGATTTCAAGTTAGTAGGATACTGTGATGCAGACTATGCTGGTGACAGACTTGAAAGAAAAAGCACAAGTGGTGGATGTCACTTTATTGGACCATGTCTAATATCTTGGACAAGTAAGAAGCAAAACTCAATTGCATTGTCTACTACTGAGGCAGAATATGTATCTGCTACTAATTGCTGCTCACAGCTCCTATGGATAAAATATCAACTTAATGATTACTCTAGCTTTGAGCATAACATTCCTGTGTTATGTGATAATACTAATGCAATCAATCTATCTAAAAACCCTATTCAACATTCTAAAGCAAAACATATAGAAATAAGATATCATTTTATTCATGATTATGTTCAAAAAGGTGTTTTTGATATTAAGTTTATTGATACAGACCATCAATGGGCTAATATCTTTACAAAAGCTTTACTTGAAGAACGCTTTAACTTTATACTAGAAAATTTGCATATGAAAATTTTGCAAGAATAAAACGTCTTACATGTATTGTCTTGTTATGCGTATGAAATTTCATATTATTCTATATCGTCTTACATTTTATTACATTTCATCTTACTGACACATTCCTCTCTAAATATGAAAAGTTTTCTTTATTCGTCTAATATTTCCCCTCATGATTACTCATCGATAACCTCCCACGAAATGTGTGCCATCTTCTCTGCCACATCAAGTCGCCATAAATGCACGTCCTTTTAGTACTTTCAAACTTTACACTTATTCAAAATAACCGCTTTTTCCTTCTTTTTACACATTTTGAAAACTCTTCAAAACTCTCTGAACTTAAACCATTTCTTTTGCTTTCACTCTTAACCTCTCAAAACTTGCACCCATGGCCACCTAGAAACAACTTGCCCCTATAGAGAGATTTCCAGAAGGTGATTTTGTTGCTGGAAAATGGGTTGATCTCAAGAAACTTGAAGAAGAAGGATTCCCTTTGCGAATGTACATAAAAAATGTTGGAAAGGAAGTGTTTGTTCCAAAGCACACTACCTAGTATCACGCACCATATGCCTATTTCTTGGCTTCTACGTCTGAAGTCAACGGAACCATCACCAAAACCGTAGACAATCAGAACATCATCATCTCCACTGACATCATCGTTGCAGCGTCTGACTGCAAGGAAGAAGGTGATCTTTTTACTGAAGACTGGGAGAAGGTTATCACTTCAGAAATAGTCAACAAAGCTCTGCATGGAATATCAAGACCACAAATCGATAACAAAGATATTCTAAAGAGGTTTTTGTACTCTTCGAACATGAAGCCAGAATGCAGACTCATTCACAACATCCTCCTACACATCATTCTGCCCAGGAAAGGCTCAAACAATAATGTTTTATCCAAGGACAGATTCTGCATCTACAAGATGTTAACCGGTCAAAAGGTAAACCTACCGATGCTTATTTTGGATAACTGGCGATCTTGCCTCACCAAGTCCAAAGAGAGCGCCAAGAACAAATAGAAGCATCTTATTCCATATGCCATGCTCTTCACAAAGATTATTCGTCTGGCGAGCGTCAACAAGGCGAGATGGGAAAAGAAGAAGTAAAGTTCTAAGATCGACGTATCCATCATCAGGAAGATGAGGATTGCACATCTTTTCTCTGGATACGCCACCCAACATCCTGAGTTGGCTTTGATTAAGGAAGAACCTCCTGAGGAAATTGTTGAAACTGCGTTTAGAGTGGGATCGTCTGTTGACCCCTCTATTGAAAAAGCATTTGCCCCTTCACCACCACAGACGAAACCTCAACCTTCCCAACCACAGCCCAAATAAACCAAACCATAAAAACCAAAGTTACCCATCAAAAGACCATCGCAACCAGACACTCAACCTCAACAGACCAAATCTCAACCACAATTGTCTTCCCCTCATAAAAAAAAAAAAAAAAAAAAAAAAAAAAAAAAAAACCTTAACCATTCGCCTGAGATCTAGACTAACCCCTCAACCTAACTTAAACGATGATCTTCCTATTAACACACTCCTAACAACAAGTACCACCATCCCTGAACCTCCATTAGCACCACCATCTTCACCACCTATCGCCACTGAAACCACCATTTCAGACAAAACTTCTTAACCAACCAAAACACCCTCAAAATCCAAAAAGATTCCAACACCTAAAACTCGAGCTCAAGAGGAAAAACAGCTCAGGAAAGCCAAAGTTGAGTCAAAAAAGGCTGAGAAGAAAAAGAAGAAAGAAGAATAGAAGCTGGCTGAGGAAGAGCAACAACAGATTGAGGAAGCAGTGCTTCAATTCGTTATTAAGCACTCGCTACTAATAGCCCTTGCAGCGTCTAACGAGCAAAAGTTGTCTACTCAAGAGGACATCATTGCTACCTCAAGAAGTAGATTACCTAGATCTCTCTTCTGGGAAGTTTCTCAATCTGTATCTTTATCTTAAGTCTTCCACCATCTTTTTGTAGAAACAACAGCTACTCTCAACATTAATCAGCCTGCAAGGGCTGTTTCCTTCAATCTGCCTGAAGCAGAAGGATAATCGTCTGGAGAAGCTGAATTGATGATAGACGAAGCCTCACCTGAACAATTTAGATTAGAAACTCCTCTGTCTAAATGTCTACGCATAAAACAAGTCATGTACTTTTCACAAGAGCCTCGTAGTGTTGGGAAAACCAAAGAATATCAACTACCAGAGCCCTTCAACCCAAAAGTTCTTCAAGCTCTTATCAATTATGAACTGGGAAAAGTCAATAATCTGAGGATGTGGACAACCCTTATCATTGAGGAACGGCCACTCTTGGTGCGCCATGGGTATGTTGAGAAGTTCCCTGATGTTAAAGACATAACAACCCAAGCTCTTTCATATGAGCCCCACATCACTCCGTACATCTGGAAGGAAAGGCACAATATGCTGTCAGACGCTCCCATCTTCGTCTACCCTACCTCAACCAAAACCAAATTCCCACCTGGACGTGAAGTATGGAGACAATGCAGGACTCTCTACCACACATCCCCTTTTATGCTACAATGTAACTATTCTGAGTATCTGATCGTGTGTAGAACATATCACTGCAAGCCTAAGATCATTTATCCGTTCTACCATGTGAAGATCAAGACTTATCCCCTCGCCATCCGTCTAGAAGACAGTCCAGACTTTGAAAATTGGCGAATTGGTGATGACGATTGGGAGTTGGGGAGGGTGATGAACTACTTCCTAAAGGAGACAATGTAGATTTCCCTACAGCATACCATATGCGAAAGAAGATGTCCAGACCTTGAGCTAGGCTCGCCTAGACTCATGGCTACTCAAATGTCACTTCTGATGAAACCATGGACCACCTTTCGCATCTACTGTCAAAAAATGATCAAGTGTCAGAATCTATCTATTGGTAAAGGCAAAAAGTCGAAGTTCAGACGCGACACCAGATGACACTTGATGATTCGCAAGAGAGTACTCTCACCTGCACAGTTGGCTAAACTTAAAGGAAAAGAAATTCTCTGAAGCACATACCGAAAAAGGTTGCAAGACCATGTTGAAGCCCTTAAACATTTTTTGGGTCTGACTATAGAAGAGAAGAATCTTTTGAGCCATGAAGCTGTCATTCATCTGGCAGGCCACTAGATGCAAACCTCTCCTTCTCCTTCCACCTGTACATCCACTCCTGACAATTAACTTTCAATAAACCAACCCAAGACATACATCTTCTTCCCTTTAGAAACCTCTGAAATCTTCCTCGCTTGCGGCCACTTGGTTTTGTGGACCCCCTGTACCATATGTTTTCAATATATGTTTTGTAGAGGAACCCAATGAAGATGAAGCTACCAATTCTGTACCTGCACCACAGCCTTTAAATGTTAGACAAAAATTCCAAGAATTAAAGCAAGTCGTCCAATGTCTTGAAGCTAATCTGGTTAAGGAACGCAGGAAACGTAAACGCACAGAAGCTCTGTTATCTAAGTTGGCCAAATGCTTCAAGGGTGACCTCGGCTCATCATCCACACCATCAGGCTTTGACTCCTCTAATTGATGATGCCAAAAGGGGGATAAATAAGAAAAGAGAACACAAAGAGGAGAAAAGAAGAAAAAAGAGATAATAGAAGATTATGCAGACGAAGTATCAGTCTTAGGGGGAGTATTCTTTTTATATACAATGAACTTTCTTTCGTGTATGAATATCGTCTGGTTTCATTCAGTTATATCGTCTAGATTTATCTCTCTCTGATATTGCATCTACTTAACTGAAGTATATCAGTATGAAAAATGCTTTCTAAACTAAAAACTTACATCACAAAAAGCTTTTTCATATAAATATGTTCTATAAAAATTGCATATGTTTGTCATCATCAAAAAAAGGGAGATTGTTAAGACAAAGGACGAATTTATAACCTTCAAATGTTTTGATAATAACAAACAATTAAAAAAAAATGTTCAAACAATCATCTAGTTACTCAAATATCTTATGCTAGCTATCGTATGATCTTTTTGCTCGTGTATCGTCTTTAATTGTGTTTCAAAGTTTTTAGTAGATAACCTTTCTCAGACGATGTTCTAACAATCTGCACACTGATCAGCTATAAGAGCATAAACAATCTCGAAATAAATGAAGTATACGCACCTAATCTCAAGGGAAAGTTTACTTTACGTGTAAAAGAAAGAATATACGTGCGGATGTCAGAACGAAAAGCAAATATGTCCACTAATACAAGATAAAGTACGAGAATGGTAAAGATAGGCAGACTGCGTTATCTTATGAATGTGACAAGTTGGTGAAAGGCATTAAATGCTCCAACAACTCTTTCCACCAGACAAAGGGTGTCTCCCTTAAACACTCACAACAGATACTTTTTTGGATAAGCCTATAAATAGAAGAAGATACCTCAATTTTATAGTTAGTCAGTTGGTTCGTTGTTTTCAAATCTCTATCTATCAAGCTCTGATATTGTGACAATCATAAAACTCAGTTTGTAAAACTTTATTTGTTCTTCATTGTATATTCGTCTGTTGGACGTTAAACCCAGCGAAGCAACTCACGTTCAACCTTTTTTTTAAGAAATTGGTAGAAGCTTGAAGAGGCTTTGTTTTAAAGAATACTTAGGATATTGCTTGGAGAGGCAAGTAAAAGACTACTTGGTTTGAGCCTGAAGAGGTTTGTTGAAAGAATACTTGTAACTTGGATTAGTTAATGAAACTTGGTTGTTACCAAGAACTTGACATAGTCTCTGGGGTGAGACAAACCAGTATAATTTCTGTGTGCATTCCTGATTCATTTTTTTGCATTCGTCTTCTTTTCAGAACGCTTTCAAAAAAAAAATTGTTTATTCCTTCAAACGATATGTCGTTGAAAAAGGTTTTGCAAAAATTTGCTATAACACAATTCAACCCCCCCCCCCCCCTTCTTGTGTTATCTTTGTATCCTATAGTTTTTTTTCTTTTTTAGGCTTAAGGGTTTATGAATGAAGAAATTTACTTTAAAGTTCAATAGGGTTAATCAAAAATAGGAAAAATTGTTAGGTTGGCTTAAGTGGCTTACAAACAACAATTGCACCTTAATCATTTTTATACAGACATGTATATCAATAGCGTTAAGAATCAAGCAAAATCGATTGTATCACTACAATGGTGACTCTCACAAGAATTTTTCAATAATAGCTTAAACACTCACACAATTAAAAGGCAAAAGCATATGCAAGCTTTTCAAGATCTCATGCCACAAACATTAACCACACAAAACGCACAATGCACTAAAGCTATCATACTAGACATGTAACCACAAAACATATAACATAGCACCAACGCATTCAAAACGATTATATGCAACAAAATAAAGGGAATCATGTCAAGCGAAAAGAAATCTAAACCAATCCAATTGTCATGCAAATATGCCATGTAATCCTAAAAAAAAGTGTACCAAGTGCAAAAATTATAACTATAAAAGTGCGAGAAAGTAAAATCTTGAAAATAAAAGATAAGCCCCAAATAGTGTTTCTACATAGGGAGGTCAAAATCATCCTCTTAAGATATACGCTCAGTCATCTCTTCATCACTATCTCCAACTGTTGTTGCTCCACCTCCCTCCAGATCAATAGGCTGGTCTCCAGCCTCTGTAGGGCACTAGATTCGAGCAAGAAACTCTGCCTCTATAGGGCAAGGTGTAGGTTCTGGGGCTCCGAATGAGATGAGCAGTGTTAGTCCACAGAATGCCTCCACAAGTGCTAGCTTCCCCCGATGAAGAAAGACAATCTCCTGCTTGCAAAGAAGTATCTACTGTGAGAGTTAGGAACTCTGAGATCTGGGTTGCATCCTAGGGGGGAAGTGGCTTCTTCTTCCTCATTGATGCATTTCTTGTTGATGTATTTGGCAGTGATGGCCAGGCGGAGGTGGGTGATAGGTTGCTTCGAGACATCACTCCCTTACTCTGGCATAAGATGGTAATGATGGCAGGAAATCCCAACTTAGTAGAGTCACCTAAATCTACAACTAGCCGGTTGCAGAATGAGATGACAGCTCCAGTATCAATATCTATCCCTACAAGAATACCATAAACAAAATGGGCACGACCCACTATGAGGTCAGAGGTGTGTGAGCAGGGGTCAATGTTGGAGTACAGAAAGGCAGTCCAAATCTAGGCTATCGTCCTCATGTGCTTTCTAGTGATCCTTAGGAGTTCCCCCTTTTGGTTTCTTTCTCACGCTTTGCCTGAAATGCATAGCAGGGAAGCCACTGCCTTATCATCTACTAGCTGCTCACTATTCACCCATTTGTTGAACTCATAGGGGCTGGCATTAGGGCTCTTCTTAGTCTTGAGTAGGTGGTTTAGGGTCCTGGCATTGTAGCTGATGTGTTTACCTCTAACGAAGGACCTCCTCCCTACCTGACCAACTTCCTCTGGAATGGCATTAACATAAAACTCCTTGACTATGCCCTCATTGATGTAGTCAGGCAACTTAGCTAAAATGTGCCATTTCCTCCATTGTAGCTCAGCCATGAATTCTTCATACTCACCTTCCTTAAGGCCAACCTTCCTTTCAGCCAAAATTCCTCTCCTAGATGGCTGCTTATAGCGGTTTTCATGAAATTCTAAGAGGAATTTGGTGTTATCAAAGGGTGGAGGAGGTTGGGAAGCTTGGCTAGCTTCATGTGCCTTTCTCTTTCCTCCTGTGGTGGTCTTAGCTACTGCTTTTTGTGCCTAGCGTGGGGGAGCCATCTGTAAAATAATGGAGTATACAAATGATAGCATCGAGAATATTAGACATCAATTAAATCCCAAAATAACAATGGCTATAGTGATTAAAAATGAATGATTTTGCAAAGTTATGATGAAACATGGCGCTGAGCGAAGCACAAAATTTGTATGAAGAAAACAAAAGAATTGCTGAGCGAATCCTTTAGTCGCTGAGCGAATATGTAAATAACTCTCTGTGAGTCAATGATTCGCTGAGTGACCCTATGGCAGTGTAATTTGTTCAACAAACCTTGTGGCCGCTTAGCAAACTGACAATATGGGTTTATGCATGAACACACAATATTCGCTTAGCAAATAGAAGATTCGCTCAACAAATCTCATAAGATGAACTAGATGCAACCTAACTATGAACATCACTGAGTGACTAAAGAATTCATTAAGGCATTCTTACGAGCACCTTACATACAACAACAACATTGCCCTAATTTACACAAAAATCCTACCTTAATACAGAAATAACAAAGGATTTACATACAGATGCACAAAGAGAACAAAAACATAAAAAATACACAAAAACTTACTAAATTGCTTGTAATTTTAGAGAATGGTGGGAGGAAGAAGTAATTGAGATTAGAAAAGGAGTTGAGAGAACTTGGGAGAGAAAGAGGAAGGTTGAGGGAGTTTGGTGTTTGAAAAGATGAAAATGCGAGACAAATAACTTAAAAGGGCTTACAATTTTTGAAAATTTGCTAAGCAAACATAAGTATTTGCCTAGCAAATTACAAGACTCCAAAGAGTCTATTTTTGACTCATTCAAATTCCCTCAGCCATGTTGGTGATCACCTAGCAAAAACAAGAATAATAGAGAGTCCCAACTTTCAATAAAAAATCACTTAGTCAAACATGTAGTTGCTGAGCAAAAAATAAAAAGTAACAAAGAGTGCTAGAAAAGAGTGGCCAAAAGTCACTTAATGATCATTAATTCGCTTAGCGAAATTTGAAGCAACAGAGAGTAATATTTCCAATATCCCAAGAATCAATGAGCGAGCCAATGCTTGTTGAGTGAATGTATACACAATAAAGAGTACCCTTTTTGACATATCTAAAATGGCTCAGCGAGACCCTTATTCGCTGAGCAAAATTTACAAAGATGTTACAATGCTTGGGTTGCTACAAAATTGGCTTAGCAAAAGTACACTTCGCTTAGCGAATTCGAATCCTTCAGTTCTAACATTTCTAAGTCGCTAAAGTCTAAGTTAAAAATTAGGCACACAATGTCACTATCCCTCAACCATCCTTCAAAAGATTCTCCCTACATTGCTAATGTAGCAAATTATAAACAACACATCCTAAGCAAATTTAAAAGCAAATTTGAAAATCAAAACAACTGAGTAAAGGGTTAAGAAAGTTGGGTTGCCTCCCAGTAAGTGCTTCTTTAATGTCATTAGCTTGACAGGCCAAAGGGCCTTAAGAGTCTCTAAGATGAAAAACAGTGGTGAGTCTCTAAACATCACTACCAAGATATGACTTGAGTCTCTGACCATTCACCATCCAGCTCCTCTTTGCTTCAGGGTCTTCAATTTCCACAACTCCATAGCATTTGACTTCTTTGACCAAAAATAGCCCAGACCATTTGGATTTAAGCTTTCATGGATACAATCTTAGCCAGGAGTTGAAAAGAAGAACTTGTTGTCCCGGCTGAAATTCTCTTTTGAAAAGCTTCTTATCGTGGTAAGCTTTGATACGATGCTTGTAATACTTTGAGGACTCATAAGCATTTAGGTGCATCTCTTCCGGTTCCTGCAATTGACGAAGTCTCTTTTCAGCTGATTGAGATAGATCAAAATTGAGAAACTTGATAGCCCAATAAGCTCTATGTTCCATCTCAACCAGCACATGACAAGCTTTTCCATACACCATTTTGAATGGATACATTCCAATTAATGTTTTGAACGCTATATAGTATGCCCAAAGGGCGTCATCCAACTTCTTTGCCCAATCTTTCCTGAATGATGACACTGTCTTTTCTAGGATTTTCTTGATTTCCTGGTTGGAAACTTCAGCTTGGCCATTAGTTTACAGATGGTATTGATAAGCCACTCTATGTTTCACATTGTAATGCTTCAAAACCTTCTGAAGCTAAGCATTGCAAAAGTGTGACCCACCATCACTAATGAGAACTCTTGGTACACCAAAATAGGAAAATATATTCTTCTAAAGGAATTGTATCACAGTCTTGGCATTATTTTTTGGAGTGGCAATTGCGTCCACCTATTTGGATATATAATCCACAACAACAAGTATGTATTCATTTGAGAATGAGGAAGGTAGGGTTCCAATAAAATCAATACCCCAGCAATCAAATACTTCCACCTCCAAAATATTTTGCATTGGCATTTCATGGCATCTGGATATGCTTCCAGTTCTTTAGCATTTATCATAGCTTTGAGCATTTGCATAAGCATCTTTACATAGTGTAGGCCAATAGAAACCAGCTTGAAGGACTTTGGCAACTGTCCTTTCACCGTTATAATGACCACCATAGGGTGAATGGTGGCAATGCCAAAAAATGCTTTTAGTTTCCTCTTGAATGACACATCACCTAAGAAGATTGTTAGCCCCAATTTTAAATAAATGAGGATCATCCCACAAATAGTATTTAGCATTCCTAAAGAACTTTTTCTTTTGGTGCCAATTAAGATCTTCAGGAACAATGCTGGCAACCTTAAAGTTTGCCATATCAGCAAACCAAGGTCGCTCTTTAACTAGAAGCAAAGTTTCATCAGGAAATTAATCTCTAATCTCCATTTTTAGAGCAGTTACCTCTTCATTTATCAGTCTAGATAGATGGTCAGCCACTACATTTTCACTCCCTTTCTTGTCTTTGATTTCTAAATCAAATTCTTGTAAGAAAAGAATCCATCGAATGAGTCGTGGCTTTGAGTCCGATTTGGTGAGGAGGTATTTGATGGTAGCGTGGTTAGTATAAATGACCACTTTAGACCCAATGAGGTAAGGTCGAAATTTCTCCAAGGCATATACTGTGGCTAGTAACTCCTTCTTGAAGGTGGCATAGTTGAGCTGAGCATCATTCAACACCTTACTTGCATAGTATATAGAATGAAAAACCTTGTTTTTCCTTTGTCTCAAAACAGCTCCAATTGCATAATCACTTGCATCACACATCAATTTAAACTCTTGACCCTAGATTAGAGCCATAATCATGGGTGCAGTGACTAAGTTCTCCTTCAACGTGTTGAAAGCTTTCATGCAATTACCATTAAAGTAAAATGGGGTATCTTTATTAAGCAGATTACATAATGGCTTCACTATCTTGGAGAAGTCTTTAATAAATCTTCTGTAAAAACCGATATGTCCAAGAAAGCTTTGAATACCTTTAACATTTATTGGTGGCGACAGTTTTGCTATTACTTCAACCTTTGCTTGGTCCACTTCAATGCCTCGAGTAGAAATTTTATGCCCCGAAATAATTCCCTCTTGAACCATGAAATGACATTTTTCTCAATTTAAAATGAGATTTGTTTGAATACATCTCTTCAACACGATATCAAGATTTGCCAAGTATGATTCATAAGAAGCTCCAAATACTAAGAAATCATCCATATCTCTATACATTTCTCCACCAGGTCCGAGAAAATAGCTAACATACATCTCTAAAATGTTGTCGGTGCATTACATAGTCCAAATGACATCTTCCGATAAGCAAACACTCCAAAGGGACAGGTAAATGTTGTCTTTTCTTGATCTTCTAGGTTAACCACAATTTGATTATAACCCAAATAACCATCAAGAAAGCAATAATATGATTGACCAGCTAGCCTTTCCAACATCTGATCCATAAAAGGCATTGCAAAATGGTCTTTTCTGGTGGCCTTGTTGAGCTTGCAATAATCAATGCATATTCTCCAACCTATGACTATTCGAGTTGGAATTAGCTCATTCTTCTCATTCTTAATAACAATCATGCCACCTTTCTTTGGAACCACCTGAACTAGGCTCACCTAAGCATTGTTGGAGATAGGATAAATGATTCCTAGTTCAAGGAGCTTGAGAACCTCCTTTCTGACGACTTCCTTCATGGTGGGGTTGAGCTTTCTCTGTGGTTGAGCTACTGGCTTGAAATATTCTTCCATCATGATTTTATGCATGCAATAGGATGGACTAATCCCCTTGAGATTTGAGAGGGACCATCCAATGGCTTCCTTGTTTTCCTTCAGCACCTTCACCAACTTCTCTTCCTCCTCAGTAGATAAAGAGTTGTTAATGATCACTGGTCTGTCACCATTATCTACAAGGAACAATATTTCAGATGAGATGGAAGCATTTTAAGCTCAAGCTTTGACTTCTCCACTTCACCTTCATTTTTCAATTCTTTAATCTTTTGGTCACTTGGTGGAATTTCCTTTGTTGAATCCAGTGCTGTAGGATGCTCTTAACTTCTTTCTCTTCCTCCTCAGTGAGATTCTCTAACATGTACTTCAAAGCACATTCAAGAGGAGAAGGAGAATGCAGCTATATCATGACACCTTTTATGGCTTCATCTAATACATCCACTCTAAAACAAGCCTTTCTATCATTTGGGTGGCTCATGGCTTCAAAGACATCAAAATCTATCTCCTCATCCTGCACTCTAACTGTGAGTTTTCCATCATCTACATCAATGAGCACTCGGGCTGTCTTCATAAATGGTCTTCCTAGTATAAGAAGAACTTCAGCATCTTCTTCCATATCCATTACCACAAAGTCAGTAGGGAATATAAATTTATTAACTTTCACCAGTACATCCTCTACCACTTCATAAGGATATTTGATTGATTTGTCTGCCAGCTGCAATGTCATTCTAGTAGGCTTCAGCTCCACGTCTCCTATTCTTTTCAGCATAGATAGGGGCATGAGATTAATGCTTGCCTCTAAATCCAAAAGAGCCTTCCTATTAGCCAACTCTCTAATAGTAATTAGAATTGTCAAACTACCAAGATCTTTGGATTTTTGAGGTATCATCTTTTGGATAATGGCACTGCATACACCTTCCAATTCGATTATTTCCTTCTCTATGAATTTTCTTTTCTTGGTCAAGAGCTCCTTCATGAATTTAGCATAAGTAAGCATCTGCTCTAATGCCTCTGAGAAGGGAATGTTGATCTGCAACCTCTTGAAAATGTCTAGGAAGCGAGCAAACTGTCGCTTCATGTCCTTTTTTGATGAAGCATAGGGGTAAGGTAGGTGTTGTGCAGGAGGGGCCTTTTTGTAATCTTTTCTCTTCTCTCACAATTTGATTTTTTGATTTGCTTAGAAGAGTATCTCTCACTATTGCATTTTCCCTCTCTTCCTCACAATCTATCTTCTTTTTCTCATTTTCTATCTCTCTTCTTTTATTTTATGATCCTTACTACTTTTTTCCCTCATCTTTTTCTCTCTCAAATTCCTTTTCTTTTTCTTTCTCACCAATCTCTCTATCAACTTTTGTTCCACTCCTTGTCACAATAGCCTTACAATGCTCCTTTGGATTAGTTTGGGTGTTAGCAGAGAAGTTTCCATCAGCTTGCTCCGCTAATTGCTTGGCCAATTGACCAACTTACATCTCCAGGTTCTTGATAAAGGCCTTAGTATTCTTTTGATTGGCAATTGACACCTGCATAAACTGATTCAAGGTTTCCCCCAATGTAGAAGTTTGATCTTATGGCGCCTGTTGTTGACGCAGATGTTGTTGATGCAAAGGTGGTTGCCTATTTAAGGGACCGACATCTAGCTTCCATCAAAAGCTAGGATGATTTCTCCACCCTTGATTATAGGTGTCGAAATATGGATTATTGCCTTTCCTCCCATAATTCCCTGCATAGTTAACTTCCTCCTATTAATTTGGGGTAGGATTAAGCTCACAATGACCATTAAGATGGTCTCCTCCACAAAAATCACACTTCAGAACTTGATGGTGTTGAACCTGAGTACTTTGTATGGACTTGAGCTATTGAGGAAGTTAAGTAATTTGTTTGGTAATGGCCTTGATCTGTTAGATTAACAATTTGTTCTAGGCTATGATAGCATTTTGAGAGTCCAGCTCCAAGACACCCATTTCTCTTTTTATTGTTTGTCCTCCTTTGTTATGCTAAATCAAATAATCATTAGAGGTCATAGCTTTAATTAGAGTCAATGCTTCCTGTGTCATCTTTGTGTTCATTGTTCCACCAGCTAAGGCATCCAACGTTAGCTTATCATGTGGTCTCAACCTATTATGAAAAGTTTGCATCTAGGTAAGATCATCAAAGCCATGTCCTGGGCAACTCCTAAGCAAATGCTTAAATCTCTCCTAAGCATCACAAAACGGTTCTCCTTCCTTCTAAAAAAAGATGGTAATGTTGGTTCTTGCTTACAAATATCTTGAATGAGGAAATAATCTCTACAAGAATTTCTTCTCCACATCTTCCCATTCTGTCAAACTTTGATTTGGACAAGATTGCAGCCAGGCTTTGGCTTTGGCTTTGGCTTTGCCTGTAACTGAGAAAGGACAAGCTCTGAGGCAGATAGCTTAATCTAACACACCATTAATCTTCACTACAGCACACACCTCATAAAAGGTGAAGCGATGTGCAATAGGATCTTCATGATCAAAGCCAGCAAATTGGTTTTGTCACAGAAGATTTAACAATGCTAGCTTCAATTCAAAGTTGTTGGTAGTGATTCAGGGTCACACAATACAGGAGTAGTGCCTTGGCCCGTGAGTGTAGCTAAAATCTCCAAGTGTCCTTCTAGGTGGTTGCTCTCCTTAATCAGCCATGGCTATTTCTCCTTGTGGTTGATTTGTTTGAGAAATTGAAGCGGAGTGAGGATCTTCTTGTTGATTCGTTTGCTAGACTAACTCCTTTTTCTTCTTTGACTTGCTATTAGCTCTTCGAGCAGTCTTTTCAATTTTTAGGTCGAAGAGTAGCTGATACGCTAGAATTTTACCTCATATACATAAGAAACAACAAATCCAGAACCATAGGATTAATACAATGTAAGCGAAAAATAATGTAATACGAAGAATGACAAAAGAATAAAAAAATTTATATTTGGAATAACAACAAATGTGTAAATGCCTAATATCAGGACGCAAGTCCCTGGCAACAGCGCCAGAAAACTTGTTAACCTATTAGCAAGTGTAGCAATCGCACAAGTAGACAATGATGAATATAAGTATCATTTCCCAAGGAACTTGTTCAATACTTGGTGTTTACGCAGTTTGTTGTCATATATAAAGGTATTATAGTGAGAAAATCAAAGGTTTGTTTAATGAGAAATTTTGACAAACACTTAGAACGCAAATATAAAAGATAACACGGTAATTAAAAACATTAGGGTTTGACTATATTAAACCATCCTTTCATGCATACAAAGGTCATTTACTGAGTATATGATTCATTCATTACCATAAACCATATAGATATCCAATCCCTAATCCCTTAGTGAAATAGATCTAAGTAAATTAGTTAAACTACCAATTCCTTGATTAGCTCAGCTAACTAACTTGCTTTAAGAACAGAGGTTAAGAAATGGCTAATGTCCCGTGTTCTATTCCCAGATACACGATTCATTAGGTGTTTACTTTATATCTGTGTAACAAATATGTTTTCCAACAAATCCAAATACTAAGATCAGATTATGGGAGATCAGACCATAACAAACATTAAAAGCAGAAGTGAAACACAAATGAATGAAACATAAACACTCAATAAATAACTTAAGGAGTATACATGAAAGTATGTTCAGTTACATCAAAGCCTAATAGGGTAAAGCTAGCTACTCATAATGTAAAAGAGCAGCCAAAAAGAGGTGAAGAAAATAGATCGGAGATCCATGGAGTGCTTCCCAGCTAGATCCAAGTACTAGGTGTCAAAAGTAAAGAGGAGAGCCAAAATGTTGAAAGAAAGAGTTTCCCCACTGTCCCTTCTTCATATATTCTTCAACACCCTAATGACACTTCATAAAGTCATTAAATGAGCTGGCTTCTTTCGTTGAGCGAAGGTAACTCTCGCTCAGCAAATTCCCAAATTTTGTAGCTTCAAGGCATCAATTTTGCTCAACAAGCAATGCTTTCGCTGAGCAAATCCTTTAACTACAGATTCCCCTTTCCTCTAGAGCTCACAAATTTGCTGAGCGAAAGTCATGCTCGCTCAGCGACCTCTTCTAGGTAAAACTCTTTTGACAGCTTCAATCCCATTTCTTCAAATCCTACAAAAAATGAGAAAAGATCAATAATAAAATGTTCAAATCCAAAGCATCCAACTACTGATCTAATTTATTTACATTCAGTTAATACTGAGGTCAATTAAAGCCATAAGTAAGGGAAAAAGGGTTTCCAGTGCATAAATAAACATCTAAGAAGTATGTAAAGTGCCATTTATCAATGATACATTTTGATTTGTCAAATCACTTAAATCAATCTTGTAATGATTGCTTTGCCTTTTTGCAGAAAATAAGAAGGATCCATCCATATTTTTGATTATACACTCATCCTTGTTGAAGGAAACATTATGTCCACTAGATTATGTCTAAGTCCTTCAAGGTAGAGAACGCTATCAATAGAAGGAAAGGGGTGGTTACTAATTTTACTTATCCCTGCTATCTTGCCTTTCTGATTTTCTCCAAAAGTGACCCATCCACCATTCTTTTGTTGGAGGCTTCCAAACATAGACTTTTTTCCCGGTATGTGTCGTGAGCAACCACTGTTCAAGTACCATGACTAGGGTTTCTTTTCTATTGTCAAGAAAATTTGCAACAGGAATAATCATAGATTTAAGTACCCAAATGGACTTGGGTCCTTTCTTGTTAATGTTGAAGGCAATAGACACCTTCTCAATTGGTCGATGAATACATTAGGATGATTCATGTCCACTTTTACCACAATACTTAAAAAATGTAATGGCTTTAGTCATTCCAAAAGCTCCTTTCTTTTTATCAAAACCAAAACCAAATTTGTCATGTGGACTTCATCTATATGATAGAATCTTATTCAAGTTTTCAGTTCTGCTGACAAATTTTCATAGACTCTCTTTTAAGTGATTTATTTCCTTCTGAAGCTCTAATGCTTCATCAAGTGGGTTCACTTTAGAGAAATCTTTTGATTTTTCTACTTTTAATTTTTCATTCTCTCTTATAAGATCTTCATAATTCTTTTTAAGCAAATCAAGTTCTTTTGATACTTTTGAAAACTTTCTTTTCAATTTTTTATAACCAACAAAGAGAGTTTAGAATTAGAAAGCAGTGCATTATATGCCTCTTAGAGAGTAGTTAAGTCATTTAAGTTTACCTCATCTTCTTCTTGCTCGTTCTCTGAGCTTTCCAGACTTATCTCTTCTATAAGACATAAGTTTGCTTCCTCCTCTCCTTTTTCATTAGAGGAGGACAAGTCCATATCTTCCCATATTGCCATAAGTCCTTTCTTTTTCTTTTTAAAGAAAGTCTTATTTTTCTCCTTTTGTAAGCTTAGACAGTTAGTTTTGAAGTGCCCATACTTTTTGCATTCAAAGCAGATAGGTGGACTCTTCTTCTTAGATTCTTTATTGAACTTTTTAGCAAAGTTTTTGGCTCTAGATCCTCCTTTCTTCTTCTACATTGTTTGTATTTTTCTAGATATAAAAGAGATATCATCTTCATCAGAATATTCCTCTTCAGATGCTTCCTTAGAAGATTCCTCCACATGTAGAGCCTTGGACGACAACCCATTTACTAGACGTTGAACGCTTGGTGTCAAGGACTTTCCTCTTCTTAGTCCTTCATCCTGCTTCAGTTCCAACTCATGTACTTTGACTGTTCCAAGTAGCTCTTCCATAGAAAGAGTTGTTAGATCCTTGGACTCTCATGTCTATAACCTGTGGTCTCCACTATCTAGGCAAACTTCTCAAGATTTTGTCAATATGATCATAGTTATCATAAATTTTACTTAGAAATCTTAAGTTATTTACAATAGTTTGAAATCTACCAAACATAATTTCAATAGTTTCATTTTCTTCCATTGTAAATAACTCATATTGTCGTATGAGCAGACTCAGCTTAGATCTTTTTACTTGTGAGATGCCTTCATAAGCAAGAGTTAGAGTATCCTACATCTTTTTAGCACTTTGTAAGCTATGTACTTTCTCATACTCAGATTCAAACAAAGCACACATAATAGCATTTTGAGCTTTAGAGTTTAGTAGATACCTCTGTTTATGTGCTTTTGTCCACTGATCTCTTAACAATTCTGCTCCATTTCATCAACAAGTAGATAGTAGCTTGTCTCTACAACATCCCACATATCAATGTGACATGCATCAAAGAAGGCAATCATCCTCTGTTTTCAGTAATCATAATTTTTACCTTTAAAGAGAGATGGTATGTTAATTGCTTATCCTTCATTATCCATATATACTCAAGATCTTTTTACCCTTGCACTGTTAGATGCTCAACCCCTAAAGGCCGAGCTCTGATACCAACTGAAAAAGAAGGGAACACATAAGAAAGGGGGTTGAATTGTGTGTTCTTTTAATTTAAAGAAAACTTTTTCTTAAATATGTAATAGTGGTAAGAGATACTGCACAAATAAAAGCACATGTAAGGATAAAGAAAAGAGAAGCATACAGAGAAATTTATATTGATTCACTCAACTTTAGCTATGTCCAGTACCTCAATTCTTTCATAAGGATTTCTACTAACCAACCTCTTGGTTATAAGCAAGTATTCTATTTGCCTCTTCAGGCCTTACAAGAGTGATCAACTTGAGATCACTTAGAAACAAAGTATTCTTTAGTCACCAAGCCTTTCCAGGCTTTCACAACACAAATAAAGTTGTTTCAAAAAATCAACTCATAGTGTGAGGATATGAAAGTTTAATTGCGATTACAAAAACTTTGCAATGCAAAGGAGATGAAAATTATTGTATTGCAAGATCATCTAGCAAGTTGAAGGAGTTTTTCTTTTCAAAGGAGAATTCATTCTCTCTCTTTTTTAACTTGATTTTTATAGTCTTTAAGAACACATTTCAAACTTCTTTTCAAAGATAGTCGCTGAGATATTTTTAGCTTCAATCTTCAAAAACACGTTCCAATACTTATCATGCATGGTTGCACATGTTTCGGGTTTGTAAAAGAGATAGAAGAGTAACTTTTGTTTTACACCAAATGGGAGGTGCAGTTCTGCATTTCAGAGTTGCTTTTTATGAACTTTCCTTATTCCAGTTTGGTAGCTTAATAGGTAGACTTACTTTTCTGCATAACTGTACTTATACACAAAAATATCCTGTTTTTCATTAAATGCTGAGATATTTGAACGTTAGATCATATTAAAAGGAAACAGAACACTAGTTTCAATGTGTACAACATTAAGCAAGGTAAAACATTTTAAACTTAGTCATATTTTGAGATATTTCAGATAAGGCATATGGACGAGTTTCACAAAAGAGCGCTTTGGACACTTAATTTTTCTAAAGCAATTTGGACGCTTGGTTTAGAGGCACGTTGGACGCCAAATTTTCATACAACATATTGGACGCACCAAAAACTTTTCACTGTATAACGAGACTTAAATGCTTGATCAAAAAGAAATAGTTAAGAACTCTAAAATTTAATAACTTTTGTTACCTTCAAAATTGAGAGGTTAGATGCTTTATACGTCTTTCGTTCCAACATCTTTATCTTAAGTGAGTTGGGTTATGGCTACCAAATTTAATGCTGATTCTAAGATTTCTTCAAGAAAGAGAATTGAAGAATCATGGCGAAGGTGATTCGGTTGTGGCTGGTCTCTAATATTTTAGGCCAAAAAATACCATTCTCCATGGAGTTGGTGCTGGTAGATTCTAAGGTTTTTTTTATTTTTTATTACTTACTTTATTTGATCAACTTTTTCTTTGTTGTAGGGAGAGAGAATTCATGGTTTTGTCAAGAGGACCCTCATTTACAAGCTTTAGAAGGATCTACAAGAAGGTTCTATATACTCTATCCAATTTTTGGTGTTGCTACAAATGGTGGTAGTTACAAAACTTGCCACCACTAGTACAAGATAAATTTCTAGTTATCAACAAAGGTAGCATTGGTGGATAATGGTTTCATTCCTGCAACATACAATTTTGTCCCTATTTTTGTGATTATTAGGGGTAGTTATGATATTGATTATTTAGTTGGTAAGTGTACATTTGACACACACATGTTTATTTTATCTGTCATTTGTTGATTTTTGTATTAATTAAATAGTTATAATAGATGTGATGGGGTTGCTTACTGATGTGAGAACTAAGAGAGTATGATAGGAATGGGAGCAAGACAAAGATGAATGTCATTCAACTAGAGGATGATGGGTAAAGATCAATTTTATTGTTGTTTTGTATTTTGATTTGCTTTTTGGATACTTGATTATTGATTTTATATATAGTTTGTAATAATTGTAGGATAAAGTGTACTCTATTCAGGTCATATGTAGATGAACTAAATGCATTCCTTGCGTTTGGAGAAGTGTAAATTACTGATGTAATTGTTCATTTTGCCAAAGTCAAATGCTTCCAAGGTTTGCCTCTCATTATCCTTACGTATTTATTTTGTTCTTAAAGTTTATGATTCTGAAATTGTTCTCTTTGCTGTAGACAGAATACATATTCAAAATTGCTTAATATGGGAATATCTTATTTATATGGATAGTATTGTGTTGTTGGCTATAGTAATAACAGGTCCCAAACATTTGATAACTTTAACCTTGGCTAAACCAGCAAACAACAAATCAACTTTTGTGACATTTGTCTCAGCTTTGCAAGCAAAACCATTCGCCTTCACACCTGCACATAATTAATTATACAGTGGTTGGATTGTGTGTTGTGCCTAGTAGAGGTGCCTATAATGATGTTTTACATGCATTTTACATGGCTGAAAGTATTTCTGATATATAACCGTTCTAGAGTATTTTAGTGTTGTAAAGTTGCTAAAAATTTCGATATACAACTTCTTAAAAAACTCCGTTTATAATTTTGATAAAGTGATATGCTTGACATGCAATAACAACCGTAATTTCTAGTAAGGTTTCCAATTTGACATCAAATTACGAGTTGATATTATGCAGATAGGTCGGGAGTAACCATGGTTGCTATCATGGCATTGACACTTTGTTGCCGCATTTAGCATTTTTTTTTTTTAAGGATCTTCTGTATTTATTTATCTTATTTATAATATACAGGTTAAGGTGAGTTTAAAAGTTGCACTACACAAAATGATTTTGAGGGTGTAGTTGGTATATGGCTTTGCATTGCATTGGCATTTGACATCTAAAATTTGTTTTAGTAGTTTTAATTAAGACTTCCAATTGTTGCAGTGAAGCAATCTCACTAGAGGAAGAAAATCATGGGATAATGTGGTGACATGTTTGTATGAGTACGTTGTTGCTGGAGGGACTAGAAATCAAAATAGAACTTTTAAAGACAACAATTCAACTCAGCCAGCTATACTGCAATTTGTTACTATTAAAGGCAAGTTCTATTTATTGTTTTATATATTAATAGAGATATATTATATTATTAAGGCTTAAATATATTTTTAATCCTTTAAATTTGGGATAAATCCATTTTTGATCCCTCAAATTTAAAAGTAATTTTTTTAGTCCCTCTAATTTGAAAAAAGTTTATTTTAGTTTTTTAGGACCACCTACAGTATCATTGATAGTATCAACTCAGTTTAGTGTAATGTTTTCACTGACAGGGACATTACTAGGTGGGTTTTGTGTGACAAATTCACTAATTGCGTTTGGACAAAACAACTAAAACATATTTTTTAAACTTACAGGACTAAAAAGAATACTTTTAAATTTGGGAGACCAAAAACGGATTTACTCCAAATATGAGGGATTTAAAACATATTTAAGCTTATTATTAATATACAATTCATGTAATATGCATCAATAAATTCTTTACATCCCGTGCATTGCACAAGGTACTAAAACTAGTCTTATACATCTAAAAGTTATTTGCAACTTTTAAGTATTTTTTTTTATATCTATTTTGTAGAAAAATTCAAAAAAGCAATGTCAGCATTGGGCACCAAGTATTTTAAATAGCATTTAGGCACCTTCTGAGAGCATGAAGCACTAACAAAGCCGAAAGCTACTTTTTTTTTATTATTATTAGATTGGGTTTAACTACATAGGGTAAAAAGGAAGGAAATTTGTACTCTAATTGTTTCTAGAGCTACTATTTTTTATTAATTTCTATTGCTTTACTTGCAATTAAATAATTCTCAATTCTTTTGTTTGCTCAAATAGTCTAAATTGGTAATAGTTGGTATTTGCGAATTTTTCGTGGGAACGATAATTCTATTTAGCACTCATTACACAACTAGTGCACTTGCCACGGTCAAAGGTTTTTTATTTTCTTAAATTTTTATACCTCAATCAAATCTTGTTAAGCTTTTTGTACCATTACCAGAGAATTGTTGACAATATCAACAGATCTGAGGAGAATTAGATTAAGTATTGTTTATAATTCTCTTGTTTTTAATTTTCTTGCCATCCTTTATTTTTTTAGCCATTCTTGTTTCTTTAAAAAAATTCTTTTGTTTCTTTAACTATCTATCTTTGATTCTTACATCTCCTCTATGTTCCTCTTGTGTACGCGAGATGAGAAAGGGACTTAATTTATATTTGACCCTAAGATAGAAAGGATTGTAAGAGAGAACAGGAAGAAAGTCACGGAAAGAAAGCAATTAGAAAACCAAAAGGAAGAAGGCTCTTATTCACTCATTCCAATATTCCTAAATATGGTTGAAGATAGAGATCACAATAGACGCACTTTTGAAAATTATACTAGTCCTAAGCCCAATAAGCACATGTCTGGTATTGTGCAACCCTCCATTGTTGCCAACAATTTTTTTATCAAGCCAACACTAATTGGTGTGGTGCAACAAAACTAGTTTAGAGGCAGTAAAATAGAGGACTCCAATCTTCATATTCTCTTATTTCTTGGATATTTGTTCTACATTAAAGATCAATGAAGTGTCCAATGATGCAATGTGGCTTAGGTTTCCCATTTTCTCTAAGGGATAAAGCCAAGATGTGGTTACAGTCATAGCCAAGAAAGAGCATTACCACATAGGATGAGGTGGAAATGAGACTCCTAACTGTTTTGGAGGTCACTCGGGCCTATGGCTCTAAGCCGGTCCCACGCCACCTATTTCGGTATTAGCATCGCTAGTGTATCTTGGCTCATGATTCCCTTCTATCCCAGATCAATTCTACTTCAACCTTGGTCCGGCAACGAACACACCTGGTGGCAAGGAACGTGTGTAGTTGGGCACCCAAACGCATACTGCCACGTGGCACCCAACTCTAGTAGAATTTCCCTCCAAAATGCCTTATATAAAGGACTCCACACCCATTAGGTAGGTATGCTCTCTAATATTTCCTCATACTAAGGCCAGTACTGACTTAAGCATCGGAGTCCTTGCAGGTGCACCACCGGAGACGTTAACAACCACCGTGGGAGCTAATCGGAGACATGTCCTTGTGTTCACCACACAACATTAACTAAATATTTTCCCAACTCCAAATATCTAAAGGCTAGGAGAGACATTATAGGTTTCCTACAAGGGAATGGAGAATCTTTCTATAATGCATGGGAGCACTTTAAAGACTTGCTTGGGAGATGCTAAATATAGGTATTTGATAATGGTTTGAGACTTGACATTCGTCTCATGCTTGATGCTTTTGGAAATGGTACTATGAATACGAAGATTGCAAATGTGCATCATGACTAAAGAGTTGTGTTTAGATGAGGTGTATTGAAGCTTGACATTCATAATGCTTTCTTATCTCAAAACAAGCCCATCACTTAGCAATTGGAGACTCTCACCAAGAGAATCCAAAATTTGTAGATTAATTCGGTGCAAGCAGAAGCACCGCAATCTCAGTAATTAATGAGATGTGATTTTTGTGAAAGGAAGCACGATACCAAGAATTGTGAAGCCTCCCTCTATCCCTAAGAGCAAGCCAATTGCACAGGAAATTTCAATAGACAAGGGTTCTTTTCCAACACCAATAATCAAAGGTGCAAGAATAATCTCAATCTCTCCTAGAAGAGGCTCCACAACAAAGTCAACCACAGGCTAACAAACCATCTCCCTCTCAACAACCTTCCATATAGACCAGTGAAGAAGGAGGAGGAGGAGTAATTCTCCCGCTTCTTAAATGTGTTTAAAAAGATGCAAATTAATATTTTATTTGCAAAAGCTCTTAAATAAATGCTCTTATATGCCAAATTCATGAAAGAACTCCTAAGCAATAAGAGGCGATTAAAGGATAATGAAACAGTTGCACTTACTAAGGAGTGCAATGTGATATTATAAAGGAAACTACCTACAAAACTGAAAGACTCCGGGAGATTTACACTTCCCTGTACTATAGGAACAATAGCTTGTGTGTTTTGGGAGCCAAGGTGAACCTTTTGTCTCTATCTTTTGTTGAGAGAACTTGGTAGAAGTGAAGTCAAGTTATCATAGAAGGCATTTTGGTCAAAATTGACAAATTTATAATTTCTGTGGATTTGTTTTGCCAGATATGAATGAGTATTATGAGGTACTACTAATCCTTATTCTTAGCCACAGAAAAGACATTGATAAACATATAGCTAGGAAAGCTTATGCTAAGGTTACAGAAATGAGCATGTCACATTTAAGAACATGAGCCATTCAAATGAAAAATATGACTTATGGTTTCTCATGGTTAAACACTACTCTTAATCATCGAGAAGAATTGGTAGCTGACAAACCAAAAGAGATATTCAAGAATCACATATCTAGATTACCAAAGAAGGTGTGGATCTTACATAAATATAATGGTATGTAAATAATTTTATAGTGTTATTTTAGAAAACAATTTTTTTACAGCGTGAATTTTATACAATTATTTTCACAATTCAAAAAACCTTCATATAAGACTACAATATTTTTGGATTTCGTTCCTCTTTTTTTTTTTTTTTTTTTTTACTTTTAGTAGTTAGAATGTTGATTAATTCAAATTAATTCGAAAACACTTATTTAAGAGATAAAATCATCTCAAAATTTATTTTTATTCACAAAATTTAAAACATAAATCAAACTCTTTTATAACTTAAACGTTTTGAATTTCGTTTGTTTTTTAAAATATTATTTCAATTTTAAAATTGATGAACTCTTAAAAATTAAGAATAAAATTTTTAGATTTAATAGCACTTTTGGTCTTTTTCTTTCCTCAATTTCACGAATTTTTTTATTTTATAAATTTGATTCATTCACTATTTTAATTGTATAATATTAATTCATCTGTTAATTTAACATTTAATATTTAATAAAAATACTAGCGAGACATTTTACTGTATTATTATCCCAAAATTTTCGTTAAATATTAATTATTAAGTTAACGATGGACTAAAATTATACAATTAAAATAATAAAAAGATCATTCGCCAAAAAAATAAAGAGACAAAATTGACAAAATTGAAAAAGCTGAAGGAAAAAATTACAATTAAGCTATTTTTTTACAAAGAAAGATTAATCTTAATCTTCTTTTTTTTTTGAGAAATAATTAATCGTTAAACGCAGTTAGGCGTTAAAATATCATATTTAAGTTTTAACTATTTATAGCCTATTCTACCGCATTATCAATTTTTAACAATCCCTCTCTCTGCGGCGTGTGTGTGTGTACGTATAAGAGTTGCCTCACAAAAACAATCAATGGCGGCAGGCACGCTGTGCAGTGCCCCTCTGTTCCTTCCTCCCCTCTCACACAGAACTCCCCAACCTATTCACTCCCTCTGCTTCAACCCTCCTTCCATTAGCCTCTCCAGGTTAGGTTTCCATTCACAACCCCGTTTCTCTTTTGGTTAAACTTTCTCTCTTTTAATTCCATAATTCTAAATTTCAATTTGGACCCCAACATTTTTCTTTCAGGTCAAAGTTTTCTGGTGCAGCAGTGGTAGCACCAAGGCTTGCCCGTCAGGTATTTAGAGTCCATGGGTTGGTGGGTGATGATTCCGTCACTGCCCCAGAACCAGAATCACCCAATTCTGAAGCGGTTAGCGAGTTATTCATTTATTAATTTATTATTATTATTATTATTATTAACAATAAGGCTTAATTGTGTTTTGTACCACCTAAGTTTTATCATTTTATAGATTTTGTCACTGTGTGTTTTTTCCTTTCGTATTTTCCTACCTTATTTTTGAAATCTTGCAAATTTTGTCCAATCATCAACTGTTTATTAAATAAAAATTCTCAAAATTGGGCAAAATTCACATGATTTCTAAAATAAACTGGCAAAATACGAGAGAAAAAAAACAAGGTGGCAAAATTCGCAAAATGATAAAACATAAGTGGCACAAAATGCAATTAAGCCTATTTATAAAGAATTTAATTTATATGCATTGTGAGTATAAAACTTTGTTACATAGATATAAAATTACATTTAATCATTTTACATCCTATTCATTAAGATAATCTGACGATGGGATAAATTCTTATTAAATGTTTGTGTAACAATGTTCTAAGCTGATAGTGCATGTAAATTCAACTCATCAAAAAAGAAAAATAAAAAATGAGTTATTTGTATGGTTTTCAATTTCTGGATTTTTCTGACTGAGGTTATATTTTGACTATATTTGGTTTGACAAACCGTTTTGTTTGTGTTTTATGTTTTCATTAATAATTTCAAAGGTGTTATCTTGTTTTAACTTTGTTTTCTGACCTCAAATATTTTCACTAGTAAAGGCTTGGATGTTTTTGTTGTATGTGTCTGAAGTCATTTCCCCACCTAGCAGGGTATGACTCGTATTGTTGTTATTGACTGTCTATCATTTCATTATGTAGTTGTACATCTAAAATAAGAAAAGTAGCTTTTAGGTTCCTACATTATGATATTCTGAAGGCAACTCGTTTTTTAATAAGTTGTTATGGTCTTAATAATCATGTCTTTCTCTTGTTGGTAGAGATCATGCATGATCTTCCTTTCAAATATTTGCTTTCTCTGTAATTCTTTGAAATTGATATACTAATTAATAATTATGCTTTGCATGTGCAGGGTGCTAGTATTGACTTAAATCTTCCGAGAAGACGTTTGCTTGTACAATTTTCATGTGACTTGTGTGGTGAAAGAACGAAGAGGCTTGTAAATCGATTAGCATATGAAAGGGGTGCTGTTTTTGTACAGGTATCTATTATTTCTTGAGTCTTTTAGTGAACGTGTATGATGAATTTGTTATGTTTAACAGTATTGTCTAAAAGCTTTTACTGTAAAAAAAATTTCTGTATCTTCTTTTAAAGTTCTTTTCATGGTTGGCCTTTGTCCAATATTTTATTAAAGAAGTTTTTTTATATGGTTATGAACTTATGATAGGACTTCTCCAATTTATCAAGTGGGATAGGGAACAGGGATCTCTCCATGAGGGAGGGGGGGAAACACATGTTGCGCAGGATCTGCTTGAACCTTTAGTCTGATGTCATATGTATGGCCCCAGGCATTGTCCAAACATAACTTTTGAAGAAGAGTTATTTCATCTTTTCAGTGCCCATAAATTGCAAATAAGAAATACATAGTTTCTTAATATTTTCGGGAAAGTGGAACATAATAGTTTCGATGAATGGCTTTTGCTATTGTCTTACGTTCAGTTGGCAGTTTCTGCTTTTCAGAAAGAATATGACAAAAAAATTGGAAAATTGAGGATATCTGTATTCCTGCCGTGTTGCAATTTTGGAAATATAATGACAATATGAAAGTAAATAGAAGCAGAAATGAAGCTTATAATTGAGAAAAAGACCAAGGGTTAAATACAACAAATGGTGTGGTTTTGGACATAGCACATACACGCACATATAGGAGACACATCAAGTGAGAGATGTGAGAGAGAAGAAGACTGGATCATATTTTCTGTTCTAAGCTATAACACATGCATGATCCAACAGTCCAGATGTACTTTTCTCACTGTCGTAATAAACCTCTTCTCTCAATATATATGCCCAAAGAGAGAGAGTGAGTAAATGTAATTATGTTATGCATAGTTCATGTAGTCTAGCTCATGCTCATTTTTACCTTTGTTGCCTAAATTTATATCTTTGCTTCTACAGTTATACTTAATATATGGAGAGAGAGAGAAAATAAATATAATTTTGTTGTGCATAGTTAATGTTGTCTAGCCCTTGCTCATCTTTACTTTTGCTGCCAGTTAATAGTGTTGCTTATACTGTTACACTACATGTCGCAACTTTTTTCCAATCAATAATTGTGATTTTGTCTTCTCTTCTTTCCCTTGCCATCACATACTATGAAGTAAAGAGAATGAGAGTACGACATACATAACAGCATAAATGTAGTTTTCTATAACAAAATTATTAATGATTGCTTGATTGCTTATAACTTGGTAAACTGTTTGCTCAAGCTAAGTTTCATTTTCTGGACATTTGCATATAATTTAGTATTTTGACTGTCTGTGGTTTGACATTTTTATCAACACGGATTTTGCCAACTTATCCCTGGTTTAATTTAAGAACAAAAATAGTGGGTCTAATTAGATGTTTCTGAATAACCCTGCTTGGTTTTTGTCTCCAAATATATCCATGCATGGTGTTTTAAACTTTCAGAAGTTAAATTAAGACTATCTTTGTTGGTACATCAACCTTTCACTAGTTGCCAACTTTCCATATCTGATCCCTGTTTATGTGTATGTAGCATATTAATGTGCACCATATCTTTATTCCGTAAAATATTAAAAATGGAACACCAATTTTAGCCCACTAGAAAAGAAAAATAAATTCCCAGCCATCTTACCTGCTCCTGAGATTTGAGTTTGGTTCTCATCATACAAAGGAAGTAACTGGATTGTATTGCTGTGTATCAGCTTGTTCTGGAAGTCCAATAACTAATGGAATGGCTAATGTATTGGATCATGTAAGCAAGTGTGTTAAAAGTTAATTTATGCTGACGGTATTGCAGCCAATTTTATGGTTTCCTTTCAATCTTGTGTTGCTAAATATGCTTTTGTTTTTGGAAAACTTATTGATGACGGCCATATTATTTTCTCATGTTTTCCTTTTTATAGACATATTTGTATAATTAGTGTTATGCAAGTACTTTTTCTATGCAAGTAATTGGAATTTCATCTTACTAGTGTGCAGGATGTCTAATGCATCATAAATTAGTTGACAATCTTGGACTTATCACGGAGTATGACTTTCGGGAGAAAATAAACAGAGACTCAGAAACTGATCAAGTTTGATGATTTTATGAAACTAGAGACATTTTGTAACATTACCTGATTATTTCTATAATTCAAAAATTCATATCCATTAATATTTCTGGGCAAAGATCACAGCAAAAAAAAGAGGAAAGAATCATAGGTATAGATTCTCATTATTCAGACCTATACACATGAAATGATTTTATATTTTGCAAACCAAATAACTCATTAAAGTGAATCCATGGTCACCATGAGGCTGCTAGCAGCTGGAGCCAGTGACAACTACCAAAACAGTAATAGCAAGTCCAGCTGTTGCCCATATATTTCTCCTTTGCTGGTGTTTTGATGGTGCAGCATTCTGTGAAAGGAGGAAATAGAAAAGATGTGATCAAAACAATGCGATACTGATGCGACATATTAGTAAATTTGGCTTATATTCATATATAATTGTAATCTGATATTTCACTAGACAAAGATATTACCAAATTCAGACTTGGTGATGGGGCTGGTGTTGTATCTGATTCTGCTGCGGTTTCAAGTGGTGGTGAGGGACTTTTGCGAATAATTGTTGGTGCTGGAGCTGGTGCTTGATGTCTCCTGTTCCTGTGCCTTCTATGCTTATGGGGTGCAGGTGTTGGTACCTCTACTACTGGTGCTGGTGCTTGTGTTGGTGGTGAAGGAACAGGGGATGGTGTTGGTGCTGGCTTTGTGGGGGTAGGTGCTGGTTTTGCCTTTGCTTGCGCAGGGGCTGGGGGTGTTTTTGCTGGCGTTGGGGCTATCTTTGATAGTGGCAATGGTCATAGTTATCAAAATTGTGTTTCTACAAGTTTACTTGCACGAATTTGTTTAACTCGCAAGCAAATTCATTTTTGAGCAGGCTTGTGTAAGCTTAAGCAAACTCATGCAAGATCGACTAGAATCGTGAGTTTGCGCATGATTTGGTGAGTTCAGTTGGATGAACTAATTTAGCCCACAACAACATTGTGTAGGGGCATTTTGCTTCTTGCTTTCGCATTAGAACAGCTTTAGGGCTTTTCATTTTTTCTCGAAGCATTTTGGGTCTTGTCCTCTCTCACAATTCGTGTTCTTCGTCAACTATACTCATTGGGTTTGCTCCGTTCTCCCTTACTCGTCCATCGTTTTGCTCGAGCAGAGCATTATTCTATTCTCCCTTGCTCGCATTTAAGGTTTGTATTCAGACTCTGTTGTTTGCTCCTAGATTTTCCATCTTATTGTCTTTCAATCGGATGGTCATTGGGTTTTTTTTTTTTTTTGGTTTCTCTCCAAACCAACCAGTAACAGTAGTATATTGACATGTAATGTGAATTTTGGAAAATTTGATTGATCTCGTGGTGTAAATTGTACTATGTTTCTATCTACTTGAAGTGTTAAAGTATTAATGGTGATTGTGCTTATTCTTAGTTTAATTCCCAATGAAGTGATTGGACATGAACATTTGAAGACATTAGTCATTTTTTTAGTTTTTTAAATATTATCATTTTAAGAACTTATCTTTTATATGAACTTATGTTTTATTTGGTGTAATTTACATTTATCCAGTAGTAATGTACTACTAGACTTAGTTATTTTATTGTTGTGGTTTATTATTTTGCTTAATTATGGGGTTGAAATGTTGAATTATGTTATCTATAAATATTTTAGTATTTTTTATATATTAAGTAAACTCCTTACGAGTAGAGTTTACGGAGCCCCCTCCCATGAGTGAAATCATAACTCCTAGTCATTTAGACGTTTATCACAACCTCACACATTCAAAGTTCTTATGGTTATGGCTTAACTTATGTTTTAAGCAGACATAATTTTCGTATTTAATAAGATCAAAGGTTGGATGGATGTAGATGGGGTGAGGTTGGAAAAATAAAAATAATGAAAGGTTTCATGTTAATGAGAGCCTGATTTCACTTGCTAATTGAATTAAAAAAAAAAAACTTTACTCTGTATATTATAATTAAATTCATAAAAGAATAACTATGATTGAAGTGTTGAATTGCTTCTTAATGACTACAAGTGGATGAAGACAGAGCAATCAGCTATTTCAACCAATTTAAGCATCAATTTCTCAAAGTGGTTCACGCAAGAGGTGTTGGATTAAGACCACCAATCTCCGAGACACTACAACAACTATTTACGACCTAAGAGGTATTATTAACTCTAGCCTTCCTCGGAAAGACCACTCTGAGCCCAACTTTTTATTGGTTCAATTTTGTAAGTGTGTGCTCTATTTAAGAGTGTCCAAAACTTGAAAAGGATTAAGTAGGGAGTACCACTCACTTTAGTCTCTCTTAGGGTGTAAATGAGTTAAACTATTCGTGAACTATTTGAGCTTGACTCGTTAAATGCTCGATAAAGTTTGTTTGTTTAATTAAATAAACAAACTCAAGCTTGAGATTGAGCTCAGATATTTAAATGAGTCAAGTTCAAGCTTTACAAGCTTGAAATTAACGGCTCGTGAATAACTCATTTATTTAAATTGATAAGGAAAATGTTACTAGCTTTTATTATTTATATATTAATTATGGAAATATGTAGAACTTTGTGGAGAGTGTTAAAATTAATTTTAAAGTTTTTTTTTTATAGTAGTTAAGAAGTTATAAATTTTTTTTATTTATTGGATTATGAAAATATAATAGTCTAAAATGTTTGAAATTGAATCTCACATATTGCATGTTAAGCACATATTTCTATTTGTAGATTATCATTTAGTATTAAAATATTTATTAAATACAAAATTGATAAAGTTAAAAAATAAGTTAAAAAATTCATAAAAATAAAAATAATTAAATTATCAATGAGTTATACAAGCCAAGTTCAAGCTTTATTTTTTTTAAATAAGTCAAGTTCAAGCTTTCAGTTAGGTTCGTTTAAATAAATGAGTCAAGCTTGAACTACACATTTTTTTGCAAGCCAAGCCTAAACTTTAAGTATTCGGCTCGGCTTGGCTCATTTATACCCCTAGTCTCTCTAAAAGTGAAAAGTGTTGTCACATTAGTTTTTGAATTAAAGGAAATTAAAAAAAGTTCTTGAATTGTCAAATAAGTTTCTAAATTTAACTACATGTCATTTTAGTCCCTAAATATATGTAATACTATCATTTTTGTCAACTGTTTTCTTTAAATTTTAGACTAATATAATTTTCAATTTACACTTTCAAGGACTTTTTTTAATTTCCTTCAATTCAGGGATTAATGTGATAACATCTTCCAGTTTCAAGAACTAAAGTAATTGTTTCTCGATAAGTAAGCTAAACCCAATGGTATAAAGATGGGAGGGAATTTCTCATACCCCTGTTCGCTAAGTTCACACCCTTACTTTATTTTGTATTATTTTTTGACCAAAATACTCTTGACAAAAATACGTTTTCATTGTGTATCTTGGTAAAATCTTGTCAAGATACACAATGAAAACACATTTCCTTTGTGTATCTTATAAGATTTGGTTCAAATATACAACGAAAATATTTTTTATTGTGTATCTAGATAAAATCTTGTTAAGATACACAATAGAAGTATGTTTTTATTGTGTATCTCGACAAAATCTTGTGAAAATCTTGTTAACATAAACAATAAAAATACATTTTCGTTGTATATCTCAACAAATTTTGTTAAAATACACAACAGAAATGTGTTTTTGTTAAGATATTTTTGTCAAAAAAAAAAGGTGTAAACTTAGAAATAAAGGATGTGAAAATAACAGAACCAAAATGGGAACAGTTTTCCTCACACGATTCGTTTGAAATATTTTACAAGAATGAAAAATTATAATAATTATCTGATGTAGCAAATCATTTTATCATATAACAATATTTTAATGTTGTCATTATGGCTTCAGTCAAGTCATCCACAGTTATCATTAACCCACCAAAGTTATCATGCGGTTAAGGATTGTTCCAATTCTGTACTTGTATTCAGTGGATTTTGAATTAAATGTATCCAATCTGAATTGAAATGGGACTCAATCTATTTATATTTTACATTTTATCTATTTATCTATGTGTCATTTGATATGTAAATATAACGATCAAACAAAATGCAATAAAAAATAAAATAACAAGATGCATGGTAGACCTATGTCTCCTTGGTATAACGACACCTTAATGGCACCACAAAACCTTGGAAACTAAATAGATTACGTGGCTTGAAAGGTTTTAGAGGAAAAAATACATAAAGTGTTTATATTGATAAATGTATAATTTATGTAAATTTATAGCTTTTTTTGGCTTTTAGGGAAATTAACTTCTTGTGCATATATTTTAAAAGTTTTATTGCATATTTTTAGTACTTTATACTTTAAGAAAGTAACTGCAACTTTTTAGTATTTTTTATATTTATTTTGCAGGAAAATTCTAGAAAATAAAGCCAACAT
Source organism: Spatholobus suberectus (assembly GCA_004329165.1). NCBI lineage: Eukaryota > Viridiplantae > Streptophyta > Magnoliopsida > Fabales > Fabaceae > Spatholobus > Spatholobus suberectus. Next base: position 57,017,585 of record CM014730.1, read on the forward strand.
TGGATGCTAAGGGTCCATTTACTTTTATTTTTATTTTCTGTTCACATTTTAATTATAAAACTGTCACCGTATTTTCAATTTGTTTTTGGTTTTAAAACTGTCACATTTTAATTACAAGTCTTTGAAAATAGGAAACAGATTGAAAACAAAGCAGCAATTTTTTAATTAAAAGGTAAAAAACAGAAAATAAAAACAAGAAATGAAAAAAAAGTAAACGGGTCACAAGCATTTCAAACAGCGTTAGGTGTCTTTTGAGAGCGTCAGGTACTGACAAGGCAAAGAGTTACTATTTTTAAGAGCCAAGCGCTAGTATTTGAGTGTTGAGCGTCGTTAGAATATTCATGAGAAGTAGGGTCAAGCGCTAAGTGTGAGAATCAAATCCTATTAAAACCTTATGACAGAAAGTAGAAGGGACTTTAGATTTCAAAAGTTTAAGATCGGGGTTTCTTAGAGAATTTTGGAAGTCAAAGTCAAAAGCACTGGAGACTCAGCGAACGGGAGCTAATAACCAAACAATTTGAACTCTTTTTCTTTTCTTGTTTTCTTTGATTCTCTTGTGTAAATAAAATCATCTAGGCTAGGTTTGATAAATCTAACTTGGATCTCTATATAATCTGGATTCTTGTTTCTAATATAGGTTGATTCTTACAACTTGTGTTTGTATTTTTGGTGCTTTTTGTGTTTCTTTAGTTTCTTTGCTATAGAAATTAATTTTCGATTTGTGTGACAAATAATGGGAAATTGAGCGTTTGCTAGAACTAGAATAAATTGTCATATATTTGAGTGTATCTAGGAAAAGAACACCATATCTATGAGTTTTTTAAGAATCTTTGGTCTCAATGCTTAGCCAAGTTCGATATTACTTAAGGAATTAGGAATATTAATTTGGATAAAGGGCTTTCGATTCAAAGATTTGGACTTAATCTAATTTCGTAATTCAAACCAAAATTGAAGTAATTGAATTATATTAGTTTGGGTTTGGCTACATAGGGTGAAAAGGAAGGAGATTCGTGCCATAATTGTATCTCTTTTGTGTACAAAAACTGAGATAGGATTTAAACCTAAGACTCCATGCAACCTACCTAAACCCCACCACTAAGCTGACCCTAGTGGATTACCCTAGTTGTCTCTAGATCATTGAATTTTCCAACTCCTTGTTTCTACTACTTTGGTTGCAATTAAACAATTCTTAATTCTTCACTTGCTCAAATAATTTAAATTGGTAGTGGTTGGTACTTGCACAACTCTTCATGGGAGTTATAACTTTACCTATCATTTCATTACTTGACACGATCGAAATTATTTTCTTAAATTCTTATACCTCAACCAAGCCTTCATTAAGTTTTTTGTGTTGTTGTCAAGGAATTATTAGCAATATCAACAAATCCAAGGAGAATTAGATTGAGCAGTGTTTATAACTCTCTTGTTTTTAATTTTCTTGCTATCCTTTGTTTCTCTTTTTTAAATCCTTCTTGTTTCTTTATATTTTTTTCTTTTGTCTCTTTAATTATCTATCTTTGATTCTTACATCTCCTCTTATGTTTCTCTTGTGTATATGAGGTGAGGGGGGGACTCAATTTCTGTTTGACCTTGAGATAGAAAGGACAACAAGAAAGAATAGAAGGAAAGCCATAGAAAGAAAAGAATTAGAAAACCAAAAAGGAGGCTCTTATCCAGTCACTCCTTTATGCCTAAATATGGCTAACGAAAGAGATCATATATGGTGGACACACTTGAATATTATATCAATTATATGCCCAACAAGCACATGTCTAGTATTGTGCTACCCACCATTGCTGCCAACAATTTTGAGATCAAGCCAACACTACTCAGTGTGATGTTTGACTTCCTGGAGATTTGTTCTATATTGAAGATTAATGGAGTGTCTAATGACGTAGTACAGCAGATTTGTTGGTACATCAACATTGCACTAGCTGCCAACTTGCCATATCTGATCCCTGTTTATGTGTATGTAGCATATTAACGTGCTGCCATATCTTTATTCTGTAAAATATGGGTTTAATTGCTATGTACTAACAGTATAAAAACTTTTACATTGTCAACTAATTAAAAATTATGATGGGTATGACTTTTAAGTTGGATAGTATAAAAGTCAATAAACTTACCCTACATGGCAAATTGTAATTAGATGACAGTATAAAAACTCTTTACATTATTGGTGCATATATTATTTTCTCGTAAAATATTAAAATGGAACACCAATTTTAGTCTACAAGAAAAGATAAATAAATTCTCAACCATCTTACTCGCTTCTGGGCTGATTGACCAAATTAGGTCACTTTTATAAATCATTTACTGATTTAGAGCTATTTTGAAACATATTATCAAAGTGAGGCGGTCAAGAGTGGAAAACGTTAGTCAAACTGGGCATTTGGTGCCACGTCAGTTTTTTTATTTTTTATTTTTTAATTTAATGCCAAAAATGTCAGGTGGCTGCCACGTGGGATACCCCAGTGGCAGTACTGTCACTGGGGTTTCCCACACGGCAGCCACTGGGCACACAGTTAGCAATTTTAGTGGACATGTGTGGAATATGCTAGTATTACTAGTGTTTTCACTTTTTGGTGGACACATAGCAACCACTTGGCACACAGTTGTGGACACATGTGGAATACGCTAGTACTATTACCGTTTTTACTTTTTAATTTTTTTTAAAACGAACAACTACACCATTCGGAAGTGACTACACACAAAACGCTAGTAGTACTAGTGTTTTTGCTTCTTCTTTTTTTAAAACGAACAAAAGTGTGTGTATATGTATAAGGAGTAAAAAATATTTTTTAATAGTGTAGAAAACCATAGTTATACTACTGTCTTCAATATGGCAAACTGGAAGATGCTAGTAACAATAGAGTTTTATTTTTCCAGTGAAGTGTCTCGTCCACATAGCGTTGTGTCCCATTCACAGTGTATGTGGCACACTGGAACAGGCTAATATCAGTAGCGTTTTCACTTTTACTGTTCTTCTGTTCCATAAGAACAACAGGTCACACTTAGTTTGTCTTTTATATATATATATATATATATATATATATATATATATATATATATATATATATATATATTCCAAATGTGTGTGCGTTTTCAGATTTTGATTAAGCAAATGTTGTGTTTTGGAATCAACATGCTACGGACAATTCAAATTTTGATTATAATTAAAATTATTAACTTCATAATTACTAAAAAAAATTATATATATATATAATAATTTTTAATAATTTATATATATATATAATAATTTTTAATAATTTAAATGTATATATATCAAATAATTTCTAATCATTTAATAATATATAAAAAAGCGTGATCCCTTTAGAATTTGTTGTAATTTGCTCACTGTAATACACAATGATAATTGTTGAACTCATATATGAAGTGTGGTCTTCAGATGTGTGAATAAAAGTTGTGTTTTGCGTGTATTTATAGGCATGCAAAAAAAAAAATTAAAATAAAAGTGAAAATGCTACTGGTAATAGCATTTTGTATACTGTCCAATCATGCCAATTATTTAAAAAATGAAAAATGAAAATGCTATTAGCATTAGTGTTTTGTGTGTTGTCTCCTTCACCTAGTACATATTTTGTCTTTTTTGAAAAATAAAAAAGTAAAAATGCTAGTACTACTAGCGTTTTATGTGTAGTCACTTCTGAATGGTGTAATTGTCTATTTTAAAAAAAAGTGAAAATGATATAGTACTAGCATATTCCACGTGTCCACAACTGTGTGCCAAGTGGTTGCCACATGTCCACCAAAAAGTGAAAACACTAGTAGTACTAGCATATTCTACTCGTATCCACCAAAACTGTCAATTGTGTGTTGAGTGGCTGCCACATGAGATACCTAGTGGCAGTAGCGTTTTCAGAAAATACTACTGTCACTGAGATATCCCATGTGGCAGCCACCTAGCATTTTTGGTGTTAAATTAAAAAAAAAAATTGACGTGGTACCAAATATCCCAATTTGACTAGTGTTTTCCACCATTGACCAACCCACTTTGATAATATATTTCAAAACAACCCCAAATCGGTAAATAGTTTATAAAAGTGACCCAATTTGGTCAATCAACCCCCGCTACTGAGATTTGAGTTTGGTTCTCATCATACAAAGGAAGTAATTAGATTGTATTATTGGGTATCAACTTGTTCTGAAAGTCCAATAACTTATGGAATGGCTAATGTATTGGATCATGTATGCAAGTGCGTTAAGGCTTTTGCTATTTACACTCCCCCTATTTTTTAAATACACTCCCCTTTTCTAATTTTTTTTATATAAAATTACTTAAATAACCTTTTTTCTTTACTTCTTTCAAATATCATTCCCCATTTGTTTCGTTTCATCGCACTCTCCCACTCTGGTTTTACCATACTCTCCTACCTGTTGTTTTATCGCACTCCTCACTTTGGTTTCATTGTAATTCCCCACTTGTGGTTTCACTGCACTCTCTCTCTCTTAACTATTATTTGACTTCTTATTTTGGATAGAATTTCTACTAGCAAAAAATAAAATTGTTAGAAAAAGTTGAAAAAAATGAAGAGAGTGCAGTGAAACTATAGGTGGGAGAGTACGGTAAAATTAGAGAGAGGAGTGCAGTGAAACAAACAAAAGAGAAATAATGTTTAAAAAAGATAAAAATTAAGATTATTTATGTAATTTTATATAAAAAAATAAAAAAAAAAGGGAGTGCATTAGTAAATGTGGGGAGTGTAAATAGCAAAAGTCGTGTGTTAAAAGTTAATTTATGCTAATGGTATTGGGGCCAATTTTATGGTTTCCTTTTAACCTTGCGTTGCTAAATATGCTTTGCTTTTGGAAACCTTAATGATGACGGCCATATTATTTTCTCATGCTTTTCTTTGTTCTTTAGAGACAAATTTTGTAAAATTAATATTATGCAAATACTTATTCTATGCAAGTAATTGGAATTTCATCTTACTAGTGTGCAGGATGTCTACGGCATCACAAGTTAGTTGACAATCTTGGACTTATCACGGAGTACGACTTTCGGGAGAAAATAAACATTGACTCAGAAACTGATCAAGTTTGATGTAATACCTTACAAAACTAGAGACATTCTGTGTGACATTTCCTGATTATTTCCATAATTCAAAAATTCATTTCCATTAATATTTCTGAGCAAAAGATCACAACAAAAGAAAGGAAAGAATCATAGGTATAGATTCTCATTATTCGGATCTATACACATTAAATGATTTTATATTTTGCAAACCAAATAACTCATTAAAGCGAATCCATGGTCACCATGAGGCTGCTAGCAGCTGTAGTGAGTGACAGCTAGCAAAACAGCAATAGCAAGTCCAGCTGTTGCCCACATATTTCTCCCTTGCTGGTGGTCTGATGGTGCAGCATTCTGTGAAAGGAGGGGAAAAAAAAAAAGATGTGATCAAAACAATGTGATACTGATGAGACATATTTGTAAATTTGGCTTATATTAGTATATAATTGTAATTTGATATTTCACTAGACAAAGATATTACCAAATTCAGACTTGGTGATGGTGCTGGTGTTGTGTCTGATTCTGCTGTGGCATCAGGTGGAGCCGGGGGACTTTTGCGTATAACTGTTGGTGCTGGAGCTGGTGCTTGATGTCTCCTGTGCCTGTGCCTGTGCCTTCTGTGCTTATGGGATGAAGGTGCTGGTGCTGGTACCTCTGCTACTGGCGCTGGTGCCTGTGTTGGTGATGAAGGAACGGGGGATGGTGTTGGTGCTGGCTTTGGGGGTGCAGGTGCAGGGGCTGGGGCTGTTTTGGCTGGTGCTGGGGCTATCGTTGGTGGTGGTAATGGTGGTGGCAAAGCAACAGGTGGTGGTGGTAGTGGAGGTGGTGATGTGGGAGGTGGGACAGGTGAAGCTTTTGGTGGTTGTGGTGGTGGAGTTTGGGGTGGTGGGGCTTTTGGGCTTGAAGCAGGTACAACCTTGGGAGCTGGTGGTGTAACAGGAGCAGGTTTGGGAGCTACAGTTGCAGGTGGCTGGGATGTAGTTGGTGGTGTACTTGTGGTGGGAGGGGATGCCGCCACTGCGGGTGGTTGTGTTGCCGCCGGGGGCGTGCCAGAAGTGGGGGATGTTGCAGTTGGGGTTGAAGGTGGCAACTTTGCTGGTGCGGTTGCTGGTGCTTGGGCATTAGAAGGTAGCAGGCAGCAGAGGCTTACTAAAGCCAAAACCCAGAACACTGCAGCCATTGTATGTTGAATGTTGTGATCTGGTTGAGAATGGACAGAGTTTGCTTCTTATATATGGGCCATGGTGAAGCTCAAGGTTGAAACGTATGTTGTGGACTATCTGTGGAAGGAAGGATGTAGCCTTCATGTGATTGTGACATAATTTAAATATTAATCATCTAACAAGGAAGGTTAACAATGGAAAAAGTATAGGCACGATTTAGCTTCCCTTGCATCATGGGTGACCCCTGAAATCATAAGTTCTAGTCATTTAGACTTTTATGACAACCACGCATTCAAAGTTCATACTATGGTTATGACCTAACGTGTGTTTTAAGCGGACTTAATTATTTTTCATATTTACAAAGACAAAAGATTGGGTGGATGGAGCAAGGAGGGAAAGAATGAATGAAAGATTTCATGTTAATGAAAACACAATTTCACCTACTATTTTCTTCACATGACCTAAATGTAAGTACGAGGTCCCTATCACTTTCTGTTAATACTTGATGGTTCAACTTACAAATGTGATTGTGATGTTTCATCAGCAGTTCAATCGTTGGACATACTCTGAGTTTCTGTTTCTTGCAAGTGAGATCTCAAATACTCCCCCATCCAACCCTTTCCAAATAAATGAAAGGAAACAATGACAGACTGGCTCAACTATATCATTACATTCTTGTCATCATCCTAAGCGTTTGAAGTCATTACTTGAAATTAAAGTTGGCAATAGTGGCTTGGCAACGTCTGAAATTATTGTCCATGACAGCTTAACTGATTGAATACTCTAGAGAAATTGAACATTGTACCTTTCACGATGACCATGTTTGAAAATTTTATTTAGAAGCTCATTCAAAACATGAGGAAATATGTGAATCTGCTCTTTTACAAACAGAACATTATGTGGAAGATGTCATGCATCTTGTTAAGAAACTTGGAGGGGTGGTGGTGAGTAACAGGAAGGCAAGAAGGTTCTTTTGGTGTTTCCTCTTTCTTCTTTTTCCTTCTTAGCTGAAAGAATTGCTGCATTGCATCTGCACTCTCTGTGGCTAAGACCCCTCTTCTTATTTTCATCTTTGGATGGAATGGATGAACTGGGGCAGGTGGCATCTCGCTTGGTTCTGATACATTTTCTCCTCCATCAGGGAAAAGCCTGCAAAAAAAGTTCAAGAAAGAGCTGTAATATTTGATGTACTGAGCTTTCAAGAACGTTTGATGTGCTGAGCTTTCAAGTAAATTTCCATAAGAGGACTCCATTTCAGTTAGGAAAACAACTAGAAACCCCTTCACCTACTTAAGTTGTAATCCGAGTACATTTGAATAAATGTAACTCATTAAGGTTCTGAAAAAGTAAACTAGGAGGAAATTTCACGTAAAAAGATGTCGACAATGGGGTTGTATACAGAAATGACATCTATACAACATAAGTAAAAAAGACTTTAATAGGTTTGCATTGTCAGTGTAAAAGTTTTTTTACATTATCAATTAATCAGAAATTATTCTTGATGTAACTTTAAGATAGTTATTATAAAAGTTAATAAACTTATCATATATGATAATTTGTACTTGAATAACAGTGTAAAAAATCTTTATACTATCAGTACATATACTATTTTCTAGTAAAAACCATGTTTCATAGGCTTATTAATGATGTCATGATAAAAAAAATATGGGATTTCACATATAAAATTTTTTAACAGTGGCCATATAGTTGTAGAATATCAAATGTTTGATATGCATTATGGTTGAGGGTACTGTGGTCCTTATTATAATAATATATTGTAATACACATGTGCGCCATCCCTCTTTTTTAATAGTTTTTTATGGCATGACCAATTTAACCTAGGAAAAATAGAGGTACTTAGAGACCAATTCTGCCAAACATAGGTAAAGATTCCTGAAACATTGATAAACCATAAAGACTACCTTGTAACAACATAATGATAAGCAATAAAAGAAGCACGTTAGCTGCATACCTAATCCAGCTACCATCAGCTCCAAGAAGCTTATTGGGAGCACCCCACACAAGAGTGTCTATTCTTGCCTGAAGGATTGCACCAGCACACATTGGACATGGCTCAAGTGTTACATAAAGTGTAGTGTCCTGAAAGTGCGAAAATTTTGTTCTTAAACAAATGAACCATCAAATTAATTTATCAAGCTGTATCAAAAACCAGAACTAATAGATACCAACCATTTTTCAAGAAAGACCAAATTACTAAGTGATCCTTCAAGCAATGTTTGGTAAGAAAGAATTGAAAGGAGGGACATGATTTCATCAACCAGGACCACGGATAAGTCCAAATACAAAAATCATTTACTTTCATTTCACTCCAATTCCCCTGTACTAAATATTGTTTTAGGTAACTAAACATGCAATTATAGTGAAATTCTCTCTTTATTTTTACAGGAACATTATTTTTAGTAACATTGTTTATTAATATTGATTAAATTAAATAGCAATCAATTATAAAGTAATCAAATTTGGGCCTCTCTTTGGTGTTTGGCTCATTGGCTCTTTTGAGGGGTTTGCCATTTCAGATTTCCATATAGATTGGCCTGCCATTGTGCACTGGTTTTCTTGAGTTCTGTTTTGATTGATCTTTGTAATTTTATTTTTTTTCCTTTTGTAGCTTTCTTACGGAGGATATCTTATCCTCCTATCTTTGTATTTCTCATTTTTAATGAATTTCTTTTTTAATCAATCAAAATTACCAGAACAGGCCAACAGGGTTTTCAACAATATCAATCGTTAGATAAAAGTAGGGAGTGACAGATTATAAAGTAATCTGATCCCAATGTTATTTTCTTTCAACTCTTTGAACATGAATCTATCTTGCTAATATTAATATACAATCTTAAGTTGGATTTGTTTCAATAATGATATCCATGTTGCACACATGCAAATAAACTTAGTTCTTGAATTAATGAGATCACATCAAAAAGCTGCATAGAAACCAACTATTCTTAAGTAAAATTAAGAATGGTCAAAAGTTTAATCAGTGATGATGAAGGATGAAGGGCACTACATGTCTAATGATATTTAATCATAAGCATCCATGACTGCAATAAAAGCCTCAAATTTCCTAGTTGAATGATGATATTTAATTTTTTTGATAGATCCCTCATGTCCCCAAATACAGGTTTGAAATCTAGTGCACGGCATACAGGAAAATCTGTCTTAACATGCTTTCTCAGGGAAAAATCATCATAAAAAAGAAAGATAATATTTAAGGCTTTCAAATGATCAACTAAAGGGGTCAAGTTGTTGAAATCTAGTAGACAGACCAGATACTGAAACTATGAGTTAAGGCAAAGGAAAATCAGGGAGTGTAAGATGGGTAAATGGTTTAGGGTATCACGGCCACAAGAGCGAGCTGAAATTTGGGGTTAGGTACCATCTAGAGACTGAACATGATCCACAAACAGTAGTCATAGAAAGAACAAAAAGTTCCAAGAGGATGCATCCAAAAGAAAGACTAGCTTTCTAAACCAAATTACTTAAAGACCATTGAATAGACTTGTCTTATGTTAAAAGTGTGGACCAAAGTCAGATAGCTTGTTCATTCCAGTACAACTATTAAACCATTCCAATATGGATTAACAAATCCTCAAATAGAAATTATCACCATATAAACCTAAGTACTCCCAACACAAGTCTACTCGGCATTTTAGGGGTATGCTATTTACTTATCATTCATAACTATAAATTAGATAACAAGCATTTGGTTCCTTACAAAACGTGTACGTGAAAAGGATTACCAGGTATCCATCCCTATGTTATAAATCTAAGTTCTCACTCTTGAACAAGTGTGTTTTTCAGAAACTATTCTTTTTCTTATTAATCCAAGTGATTTCTCCTACATTGTGCATTTAATTTTATTTTTTATTTATAATTTTTTTCCCTTTCAAATACTATTACTTAAATTTAATTTTAATTTGACTTAAATTTTAAATCTTGATACACTATGTCAAATTAAACATATCACTCTTTTTTAAAATAAGCTGAATTTTAATATTAATGTAATCTTAATCATAATTTGAACTTGATTTTTAAATTTTAATAATAGAGATGATGTGTCTTAATTCAAATAATTTACTTCCATAATTTCCTCCTCAATTTTAAAAATCTCATCTTTTTAATTTATTATTACTTAATATAAAAAATATTTATCATTAATAATGAAAACATCTACTATTCTCTTTAATTTATTTTTATTTATAAATTTTATTTAAACTTATAAATATCTGTGCAATGGCAACTTGCTAGTTCTGTAAAATTAAATATTAGATCTGCTGCTATAGATGTCTTTAACATAAGGGGTGGAATATTGTCACACGTTAAGTTAGTCATATGGGCTTAAAAATAATATACGAGAAACACAAAAAGGAACTTAACCTTCAGCTGTAATATCAAAATTATTTTAAATTTCCAACAAGGAAAACTTACTGATAGTCTCCATGTCCGAAGAATGTTTGAAGCTTCTCGTATACAAATCATCTCTGCATGGGCAGTGGAGTCCCGTAGCTCTTCTACTCTGAAACAGAAACAGATATTTTGATATAAATTAAAAACTTAGGCAATTATAAAGAATGAAATAATATCATAACACTTACAAGTTGCACCCTCGAGCAATAATTTTCCCATGCTGCACGAGAACAGCACCAACGGGGACCTCCCATGTATCGGCAGCCTTCTTGGCTTCCAAAAGTGCTTCCTTCATGAACATTTCATCTATTCGTCGCTGCTCAAATTCCCGTTTATAGGCTTCTTCCCAGTTGTCAAACCTATCTCTTAAGACTTGCCTGTTCCGTTGAAGCTTTCTTTGCTTCAACTCTCCATCCTTTCTCTCAGAGCCAGACAATTCAGACTGCACTGGAGCAACAGGTGCCTTGATTGGCACCGCTGACTCAGTTCCAAACATGTCAGATCCACCAATGTTTACAATTTCTCCAACAATAGGAGGCTCTCTGGCAGGTGCTGAAATTGGTAATTCCATGTTTTGTGTGCCAGTAGCATCTTTCAAATCTTTTTTATCTTCGACCCAACTAGCATTTTCTTCTCCAGAAGGATATGAGGCACCTACTGATGTTGATCCACTCTCCAATGTATTGGGTGATGACAATCCAACTTCAAGATGCTTTCCTTTGTCCCTCAATTTTGTATTGTCAGACACCTCTCCCTCACTTTGGGGATAATGTTTACCTGGCTTTAATTTATCAGAAGTCATGGCCTGTGGTAGTACACTTGTTTCCTTTATTACACTAGTTTTACTGGTTTCCTCATGCTCCTGCCCAGAAAACCATGTGTCACTATCAGACTTGTTTGATGAGTTTCTCTCAGCTGATTTTCCAGCTGAAGTGGAGGAACCAGCACGCGAAACCCAACGTAATCGAACAAGATCAGCAATCATACCCCATAAGGACCTCCCAGTTCTAGTAACAATTGTTTTCCCAGTTTCCCTGTTGATCTCTGTTTCTTTGGCTACTAGACCTTGCTCAACAGATGGTTCTGTGACATCCCACATCTCATCAGAAGGTCCTTTGGTCCCAGGAAACCCAGAGGAATGACTAGAACCATGCTCCTTTGACTGAGTGTCAATTTGAGTGCCTTGTTGCCTTGAGCTGTAGATCTGATTACCACCAACTTCGAGTGTCAACTTTGTTCCTGTAACTTCCATCTCTTGTGCTTCTGAAGTTGTTACTTCATGCCTGACCTTCTCAACGAACTCATCAACAAACTGTCTAGATGATTTCTCTAAACGATCAGCTGAACCAAGTGCATGTGGAAGCAAAGCAGAACTTCTTCCTGAATTGTCATACAAAGCAGAAGAGCCAATTTCTGAAGTTTCAAGGAAGATCTTAGGGCTTGTGATTCCTGCAGTGAGTTCGACCTGTGCTGAGCCTCTACCCATTTGGGAAGTGGAAGGGATCAACATTGTTGCAGAGCTCCTTTCTTCACCTGCTACTAATTTTCCAGCCCCAGAAACCAAATTCAGTGATCCCTGGGAGCTGGATTCCTCTCTTGAGGTAGTTTCATCAGAAATTGAAAGGTTGCTAGATCTTTGGTCCTCTCTGGCCAATTCAAAATTTGCAATCCTTTCATCAGTTTGGCTAGAACTTTCTCTAGTTCTAACAACTGATGTTGATTTACTTTTTGGAATGAATCTCACCTTCTCATAAGTGTTTTGAGAACTTGAAACTTGTTTTTCATCACTGGCATAGCCTTCTGATAAAGTGCTGACAAGTTCAGATCCTTTCCCATGTTGGAAACTCTGACTTGTCCTTTTATCTGTTAGGAGCCATGTACCCCTCGCACCTGAGCTTAAGTTCGATTTTTCTTCCAAGTTCTTTAATCTAGTTCTAGACTTTATGATAGATGCATCATCAACATTAATCTCGTGAGCTTCTGATACTTCAGAAAATCGTTCAGATTGTTTTCTTCTCTCTTTATCCTTAGCCTGAGTAATGATCTTCTCTCCTTTTTGGTGTTGCCGCTCATCCACTCCCTGAACAGAACTCAAAACTGAAACTTTTTTCACTCCCATGTCCTTCATCCTAGTATTCGAGGTCCTTTCAGTGTCTTCAATTTTTAAATTTTCAGTATATTTCTGGGAACTTCTATCTATCACGTCCTTTCCAGAGGTAGAAGTAGAACCAACAAATTTTTTTTGTTGATCATTTGTTTCTTGTAAAAGTGTTCCAGATATCGTGAGGTTCCCTTCCGTGCCACTGAATGCCTTCTTCGATTTCAAAGTTTCCTTTCCTGTGGTAGAAGTTGAACCAACAAATTTTTTATGTTCATCATTTGTTTCCTTTAACAGTGTTTCTGATATCTCAAGCTTCCCTTCCCCGCCACTGAATTCCTTTTGTGATAACAAAGTTGACTCTTGTACATCTATAGATTGATGCTTTCTTCTGTTTACTGTTTGAATATAAGCGTTGTTTGTTTTCTTGTCCAAATTGTCAACAAAAGATGATTTATCTTCCTCACTATTGACTCGCTTCTGTGAAATAGATGATTTTTTATGACCAGATTCATGTTTTCTAAATTCTCTTGAATGCATATCCTGTTGTTCTCTTGTGGATTCTGTATTTTGCAGAGTTCCCTCAGTCAGCTTCTTTTCAGACTTCTTCCTTAGGTTCCAATCAATATCCACACCAAATGCAATTCTTTCCTTATTTGAAACATTCTGCAGCTTCTTTGAGTCATCCCCTTGCCTGTTGAATTCTTCCTTCACTTGTTCCTCCACCCGATTTGCTTCGTCCTTCTCATATTCCAGTGACGACTCTTCCAAACCAATCTCTTCCTGAACTTCCAGCTCACTCCCAAAATCTCCTGATGAGAGAGAGTAATAAGATGAACAACTAGACACATCTCTTCGTTTCCTATGGTTTTCACTTTTTGCAAAGGCTTCCCTTTCTTTGTTGGGTTTTTCATACTCTCTTCTCAAGTCTATGGTGGATAATTCATGTCGCTTCAAATTTCCTTTTTTCTCTGTTTCTACTTTCTCACTCAAATTCAAATGTCTCTCTCTGCTCACATTTTTTCTTTTATTCTCAACTTCCATGCTTTTGGATGAAGAAACATTCTTACATTTGCTACAAATAACATCCTTATCCGCCTCCTCACTCAACAAGCTGAGAACTGCTTCAGCATCATCAGAACCAGATGAATGGGAAAATTCTCTCCCCTTTTGTGAGGCAGCCCGAATACATGTTCCCTTTATTCTCCGTCTACTATTATTGCAAACAGTTCTCTCATTGACAGAAGAATTAAGCTCATGACAACCTCTGAGGAAACCATAAGCTGGTAGCCGGGAAAAGTAATGGTCTCCACCACCCAATATCAACCTTCTAGATGCTGACAATTGAAAAAGAGCGGATTGCCTCAACCCATTTATAAGACAAGGCTTTACTGGTACTCTGTAAGTGGAGACTGAACAGCAATCACAACAACCACAGCATGACAAACAGTATGATGGGGTTCTGTCAAATCTTTCATAACAGAAGTTTGAGTAGCCATTGAAAGATAATGAGAATGATTCTTTACATCTAACAGCATATATTGTTGAGCTAACATATGCGTTGTGCATAGTTGCATGCGTCTTCCCACAAGGGTGGGAGAGTGGGCTCTTTTAATTACAAATGAGCTCAAACAAGTAGAGAAATCATGTCAGATGGCATAGATTAGAATACCAAAAAGCTGTAGGCCATAATCTATTACGTGCTGATGTAGAAGCTTGGTATTAGCCTATGCACAAGAATCAACATAGTGAATCGCCTTCAAGCAAGACCTGATATCCACACTCTGCTTCACCTTTCACAACTGTACCAATAGATGGTTCAGTAAAATCAGAAGGACTGACATAGATCAACATTCAACAACTAAATCAACTTACATCAGTATCTAAAATAATTAACCTCAGAACAAATAGTAACAGAACACAACACTACACAATGTTTCAAAAAGAGATGCTTTCATCACACTTCCTGATTGTTTCATGTCACAACAGTCCCAAAATACGTAAAGCAGATCCATCTGGTACTTTAAAGAGTAACATATCACCATTCTGTATTATCAATATTTTTATGTAGAGAACAACTAGGTGAAAAGAACCAAAAGCAACACTAACTTTGTCAAAAAAAAAACTAATGCAAATCATGTCAATCCGTGATATGATGTCTCAACAGTTAGATCAAGCAAACAAGGGGGGTCAGCAGTCAGTTTCATTCAGCAACAAAGCAGTTTTGAAGACACAATCATCCCAAAAAGTCACATACCGTGGTACGTGCATATTCATCACATTTGTACTTGAGTTATGACAAAAAGTACAAGAAGCTCAGAGAACCTGTTTAAAAAGATCTTAACACAGTCACAGCTCCTCAAATTGTCCCATCAATCACTGATTTCTTTTATTCCACCAAATCGAACAAATTCATTCATAATATTATCCCAACCATCAAAAAGACTCATACAATATTACACAGAACTTCTTTTAACAAGAAATATTCACCCATCTCAGCCTCTCAGATTATATCCATTAACCCATCATTAAAACTAAGCCCACACTCCACAGATTCATGCTCATTTTCACACAAGTTTATTAGCCAAATCACTAGAAAACTCATCAATTGGCACTCAGATTCCGCTACAAACTTCAGCCCAACATACACAACCCCTCTATACCATACACAATTCCATGGCAGTTAACTGCCTCGGTTTCAAACAATGAACAAACGCTCAAAGTTATAAATTACAACATTTTTATGTATAACTAAACCATCATCAGCAGTTCAACACACAGCAATCATTTAGGACTTCAACATTTAGAATCTTCTTTCATTAAAATGAAACCAACCATTGCCCTGGCCACTACAATTTAAGGGTTTATCTAGGTCCATTCACAGTGAAAGAGAAAAGAGGAAACAATGAAAGTGCCAGAATGACGTGTACCTGAGTAAGAGAAAGAAAGGTAAAACCTTGAACAGTGATTGGGGGTGTGCGGTTTTCCTTAGGCTCAAGCCCCGAAGAGAAGATTAATGAGAATTGCGATTTGCATGTTGGGTCAGTGGGTGAAGAAAGAGAGAGACAGATGAGATTGGGAAAGCAAAGAGAGTGAGGGAAATGGTTTGAGACTTTGAGCACTCTTAGATTTGGTCTGTTGCTGAGAGCACACAGAACGCAGTTGTTTGGGAGTTGGGACAGAACAGAATCATTGAACCTAACCCATTATGGGCCCATTTATGACCACCTTTTTTGTCCACAACAACTATCTTGTGGGTTGTTTTTCCAGTTGTGCTTCTTAAAGTTTAGTCTGATTATTTTTCGGTGTATGGAATTAATAGCCCACAATTCGAAATTAATTGAATGTATGTTTGAATGGTCTTGTTTTATTTCCTTTTTCTACTTTTTAGTTTTAAAAAATATTTTTTTAAAAATTTTCATGTCATTGTCACTCAGCAATCAATTTCTTTCTAAAATCTATTAAGTTTTGAAATTATTTCTGAAACAAGTGTTTTAAAAATTAAAAAATAAAAATAATGAGTTTAATTGTTATATATTGTCAGTGTAAAAATTTTTACAATGTCAACTAATCGAAAATTAGTTTTAGTGTGACTTTTAGGGTGATTATTATCAAAGTCAACAAACTTACCATACAAGGTGAGTTGTAATTAGATGATAGTGTAAAACTACTTTACACTTTCAATAGATAACTTATTTTCTCAATTAAAAAATAAAAACAATTGAGAAATGTTTTTTCATCATCTTCTTTTATTTTATGGTCCTAAGAGTGTGGATCATCTCAATAGTGTTACATGTGATGATGTATGACGTTACGAACTTGGTATGGGTGTATGTTTTCTTTATTTTTAATAAAAGTAAAAATAGTTTTTAAAAATAGAAATCAAATACACCCTAATTTTGTAAGAGTTTATTGTTATGTACTGTCAATGTAAAAACTTTTACACAGTTAACCAATCGAAAATTAGCTTTAGTATGACTTTTATCCTATGTTTGTTTTGGTGAAAATAGAGTGGAAGGAAATAGGAAGGAGAGAAATAGAATAGAAATACTACATTTCACTGTTTGTTTGAGAAGAGAAATAGAAAGGAAGAAAGTTATTTTCGTAAGACCTACAAAAAAGCATTTTCTCCCACTTTAAGAATGAAATAGGATGGAAATGATCTCTCTCATTGTTTACTTTTTTTGTTTGATTTTTTAAAAAATATATGAATTAAAAAAATTAAAAATAATAAATAATTTTATGTTAAGAAAAAAATATTATATTAAAAAATTAAATTTTTTTAGTTATTATAAAAAAAATTATATAATTCATTTATTTCTTTTCACTCTCTTTTTCATTCATCCAAACAAGTGAAGAGAAATCCCCCCACTTTCTTCTTTCCTATTTCTATCTATCCAAACAAAATATATTTTTCATTCTACTTCTCCTCTATTTCATTCTTTTCTATTTCTTTCATTTCTATTTCACTCCCCATCCAAACAAAGCATTAGGGTAGTTATTATCAAATTGTTTTACACTATCAATGTATGACCTATTTTCTCATTTTGTAAAATTTTGGTTAAAATTTATTTTAAAGTAAAGTGATTTATATAAAAGTAAGTTAATAGTAAAAGTCAATATAAAATTTTTAATTCAACTCAAAAATTATCTAAAATTTTTTCAACTCA